>MU251890.1:0-20538 GCA_019669835.1 Amylocarpus encephaloides
TAGTACTAGCTTAACGTGTATTTCGTGTTTTAGAGGATCGTTCGAATAGATAAGAATATTATTAAGGTAGGTAGTATAGAAGTCGTCTAGGTAGTTAAATAGGACGTTATTTATATACCTCTAGTATATAGTAGGCTTATTTATAAGTTCGAACAAAAGAACCTTACATTTATAGGCGCTATATCTTATATAAAAGGTCGTTAACTTCTTCGAGTTAGGGTTTATTTGTATCCGGTAGAATACCTAGCGAATGTCGAGTTTTATAAAGATCTTAGCCCTAGAAATTTACGCTAGAGTCTTATTTATTAAGAGTAGGAGGTATCGGTTCTTACGACTTAAAGTGTTAAGCTTACGGTAGTTAATATAGAATCGTAAGCTACTATTCGGTTTCTTAATAAAGAGTATAGGAGTAGTAAAGGGTACCTAGCTTACCTTAATAAATCCCTTGTCTAGGTTTTTAAGTAGGTACTATTTTATCGCTTCGAGCTCTCGTACACTTATTTTATATAGTAGACTATATAAAAGCTACTTTTCGTCGACTTCTAGAGCGATTTTGTGATCGTACGAGCGATATAGTAGAAGCTAGTCTAAGGCTAACTTAGAAAACACGTCTATAAACTATAAATAGGTCTTTAGTAGCTAGTGTAGGTCTTCCTAGCCTACTGTTCCTAGAGAGGCCGAGTTTTAGTTAAGAACACGGTCTATCTCGTATAGGCTTATAGAGAAGAGCTTATTATCGGTCTATTAACTATTTAAGTATATAGCGTGACTAGAAATTAGAGAAATGTCTAGAGTAGTAGCTAAATGTAGTTAGGGCTTCTATAGCGGCTTAGGCGAGCGCGAGAGAGCTAGATCCTAAGCTCGTTACTTATCTTAAAGCCTATCGTTCATCTAGTATAGAGATTTCTAGAGCTCTAACTTATAAGTTGTACGTATTTAAAGCTACGACTTAAACTAACAGAGTTACTTTATTAGAGGTGTTACCTCTTCTATAATAACTTCTAACTATTTATTTAGTAGCGGAGGCGAAGGCGAAGTAGGCGAAGTAGGCGAAGTAGGCGAAGTAGACGAAGGTAATCGACTAATTATAGTACTTATAACTCGTCCGTCTTATTATCGCTTCTCTTCTTTTAATATTACTTTATCTCTCCTAACTATATCGGCTTAGTAGGAAGGTACTAGTCGTTTTAGTACAATTACTACTTATAGGATGATTATCTCGTTCTATAGCTAGAGAGTTGTCGTGTAGTACTCTAGGGGCTAAGTTAAGTGTCTAGCTTAATAATCAAGTATAATCCTAAAGTACTTAAGCTATTTTCGTCCTAGGATTACTTAGTAAGAGCCTAAGGAGGTAATTATAAATAGTAGGTTTAATTGTCGTCGTTTATTAATTATAAGATGTAGGCGAAGAACGTGAGAGATACTTACTCCGCTTTATCTATTATATCCTAAGATAGAGATAGAGCGTAGTAGTCGTTAAGCTTTAATTCCTAGGAATTTAGCCTAGTTAACTATCGTGGTTTAGTTAATAAATACGAATCTATTTACTCTAGAGTTAATAAGTACTTATAAAGAAAGTACGTATCTATTTATAGATAAGTTATATAAAATAGTTATATACTTTCCACCTATTAACTACTATAGATCTAGCTTAGCTAAATTAACTAACTCGCCTAAAAAGGAGTCTTCTCTTAGGCGCTTTCATTTCCCGACAGCTTGTCGTCTTCTTCTAACTCGCTTTCTTTCTTCTATTTTATAATCTTATTAAGGTCTATATCTCGCTTAGGGTAAGAGTATTTAGGGCGTATATAATCTAATTTTCTATAATTATAGTAAGTAATATTAGACGAAGAGACTATAGTCTTACGTCTTTTAATAATTTACTTTATAGAAGTTAAGTAACGAGATAAGAGAGGTGTAGTACTAGTCTTAGCTTACGGCGTAGTCGGAAGTAAGAGAGGAGTAATAGAACGTCTAAGCTTAGTACGACTCTTAGTTTCGATTATAGCCTAGGCTCTCGCTCTGTCTCGCTTAAGTCTTACGTTAGTTCTAGAAGTAAGGTCGGCGAAGTTATTAAAGTCTCTTATCTTTTAGACCTCGATACGTATTTCGTCCTATAGGGGCTTAGTAAGCTTATCGTATAGGTCATCCTTCTACTCTAATTTAGCGATCCTACCTCGGGTGGCGTACTATAAGAACTTAAGCTTAAAGTCGAAGAATAAGTCGTCTAATTTCATTCTAAGGTGTTTATATTTATGTCTTATATCGGCTTTCTCGTATAAGTTTCGAAGGCTAGTAACCAGGTATTTAATTATAGATTCCTAATCCAGGAAGGCGTCTTCTAGGTTATCTTCCGCTACTATAGCTGTCTTAAGTAAGGTAGCTACCTTACTAGTTATATAAGTAAACACATATGTTTTCTTATCTAATTCGCTAGTAAAGTAGTCTAAGTTTACTACTAGTTTACTTCTAAGTAGAAGTTACTACTAAAGTAAGGAAGGGTTGTTTCCGTCGTCTAATTAGAGCACGTCCTTAACCTTAGCGCTAAGCCTCGTGTTTCGAATAGTAGAGCTTAAGAGAGAGCTTACTCTAGCTTGTCGTAAAGATCTAGATTGACGGTTCTAGCCTATAGAGATATATAGAGAACTTCTTAGGGTATTCTACTAATGTGTACGTCTAGTAATTACTCTACCTTTCTTAATAGTAGAAATAGTGTTATATACCTAGATAGCTATACGTAATTAAGTATTATTCTAGCTAAGAGAGTTAAGTCTTATTATAATCTAGTCGTACTATATAGAAGTAATTAGTAGTAGCGAGAGAAGAGAGCTTTCGCTACGTTACTTGTTCTAGAATTATTCTTCGAGAAGAGATTTATTATCTATTAGCTAGATAGTAATTAAGACTCTAACGATTTATATAGGCGTGTAAGTAGGGGAGGCTCTACCTCGACCTCTATCTCTATAACGTCTTCTACGAGCGTTTAAGAGAGGGGTTTATATAACTATCGTTTAGGAACATATAACGTATACTACGTTTAGTAATATATAACGTGAAAAAAGGTAAAAATAAACGAATAAACAAAGTAGGATATTATAGTAGACCTTTCTAGGTAAAGAGGTAACTTTATTATAATATAACTATATAAAGTAAACTACTACTTACTATAATAAATACGAAGTTAAACGGAAACTACTATATTAAGCGAATAATAAAGTGAGAAGAGAAGAGAGTTCTAGAGGAACGAAAGCTTAAATATAAGATACTAGTACGTACGTGTCACGTACTACACGTGCTCGGTCTCTAGTTCCTCTAACTCCGTAATAATAAGAGATATTAAAGTAGTAGAAATATTAAGATTATCTACTAGTATTTACTATAAGAGGTTAGAGAGTTATTAATATATTATTTATAGTTAGTTTTACTATTTTAGAAATAGTTATAATTCTAGATAAGTAAAAAGTCGAATTCTAGTCTATTTTTATAGAAGAATAGTTAGAAGAAAGAGTAAGTAGAAGTAGTAGATAGTCTCTAAGACAAATAAGGTTTCTAAGAAGAGAGGTCGAGGTAGTTAAAAAGAAGAGAATAGAAATAAGATATAAAGAGGCTAGAGAAGATTATTAGTCTAATAGTAGTCTTATTTATAGATATTAGAAAGAGTACGAAAGATTATTAAGTAAGTTATAGTATAATAGATAGAGGTTAATAGATTTAATATTAGTAGTTACTACTAGATTACTATTACTATTATAAGAGACTAGTATAAGAGGCTAGACCTTAAATAACTTAAAAGAAATAGTTTCTAAAATTTAATTAAGAAGTATAAAGAGAGCTTATATAGATATAGCTCCTATAGGGTCTTATATATATAAGAAGAGGTAACTAGAACCTTCTAGAAGTAATAGGATAGAGTAGCGTCGAACTAAATCGAATTCTACTCGTGGCTAGTACTTAGCGAGAGTCTGTGATTAGTAAGAGTCTGTGATTAGTAAGAGTCTGTGCTTAGCGAGAGTTAGTGCTTAGCGAGAGTTAGTACTTAGCGAGAGTTAGTGCTTAGCGAGAGTTAGTACTTAGCGAGAGCTTTTAGCCCGAGCACACCCCAAGGCCCTAGCCCTTACAGACGCTACTACTAGGACAGGTTATCGAAGAAAGCCAGGCTCCCGTAATACTAGTCGATAATATAGAAGAGTACGAGGTGGAGCGTATACTTGACCAGAAGAAAGCTCCTAGAAGGGGTAATTGACAGAAGTACCTAGATAAGTGGGTTAGTTATAGACATCCGACTTAGGAGCCAGAATCAGCAATGGAGGGTACTACTGCCCTAGTTAAATGGAAGGAGCATACGGCTAGGCGAAAGCGAAGGAAAGAAGGGGGGTAATGTAAGGGTTAGGACCCTGGGGTGTGCTCGGGCTAAAATCTCTCGCTAAGCACTAACTCTCGCTAAGCACTAACTCTCGCTAAGCACAGACTCTCGCTAAGCACAGACTCTCGCTAAGCACAGACTCTCGCTAAGCACTGGCCACGAGTGGAATTCGATTCAGTTCGACGCCACTCTATCCTATTACTTCTAGAAGGTTCTAGTTACCTCTTCTTATGTATATAAGACCCCGTAGGAGCTGCGCTTATACGAGCTCTCTACGCACTTCTTAATTGAATTTCCGAAACCATTCCTTTCGAGTTATTCGAGGTCTGGCCTCTCAAACATACAACCTTCCAAAGTCCTAGACAGACTAGGTCTCTGGCCAGGTAAAGAAACATGATCACCACTTGATCGTAACACCTACCACGAGGAAGAGCTTCCTGTCTTCCAGAATATCCGACTAGGAAAGGCCGTATTCAAGCTCCTAAGACAGATGAGGACGATCCCTGGGGCTCATCAAATTTCGCCCGAGTAAACTATCATTTTTTTCTTTTTTCTTTTTTTTTAGAAGAGGGAGGAAGAACTTCTTTGTATTGTTAATAGCTTTTACATGGTAGTTAGCTTTTGCCTTTGTATTTACCATTCTCGGGGGTTCATGGTTATGGATAGGACTTGTTATGGTGGGAGGTTCCCAAAAGGGTTAAGCGCATAAGTCATTGTTGTCCTGAGGTTACATTGTGGCCTCCTGCCCACCTCATCCTAAACCCATTCATACCACTTTTTCTCCCTTACCCTGTCTTGTGTCTTACGTGCCACAACGCTTTTCTACAAGTGACGGATCGTCTCCGATTAGACGGCCGTTGCCGTGCCGGGGCTGGGAGGCCCAACATGGGCCTACTTCGTCTGATTAGCTATTGATGCTCAAACAACGCATCGCGCGTTTACCAACGACGTCCTATTCGACACAATGATTCAATATTCCTTACCTTACATGCTTTTTCTGCAACCAGCCGTTTGGAGCCTCAAAACTGCCCCAAGGTGAAGTGGGAGGCTTCATAGCCTGATCAGGCTTCCCAAAGCATTTCCTGTGATTCTAGTTCTGCCATATACCACTGTCAAATCGCCAGTGTTTCTACCTCCTTCAATCATAGCCTTCTCACGGTACAACCTCTCGCTCTGCCCTTTTGCTTACAATCTTTAGTCAATCATCCAGTCTAGAAGATTCCAATACAACACTTTCCAAAATGTCGTGAGTACTCGATGCTCTACCTTTTCTATGGGAACAACCATTGACTTCAAGACGCGATAGACCAGGACCCTGCTTCGACTTTAAACGTGGCCGTTGCCGCCGCGGCACCCACTGCCGATTCAGCCATGATACATCAACGAGCACCACAAGTTCATCAAACACCACAAATCAACAGCTTCGCGAGGAGACTGAAACCGAAGCAGTCTGCCGAAAATGGACATACATGATTCCCAGGCCCAACAGAGTTTCCTCACGTTTCGAAGCTGCTGTGGATACAAAAATGTTCTTCCAGATAGGCTGGAATCTTATTGAGAGCGAGGATGCGGGAACACGCCAGCACGTCATCACCAAACTCGGTGCAGAGACAGGGCTTGCAATCATCAAGACCCTAACGGACATTATGGATGCCAGCCAAAAGGACGAAACCACCGTCTCGATATTTAGAGATAGGACTCTCCCTTTCTACAGGATCATTTCTCACCCCGAAGTGCTATCCTCGCTAATACTGGAAACACCTATTGATACCATCTACACCTTTCTCTTCGGTCCTAGCGGTCGGCGTGGTCTCCGTGTGTTCCGCTCTATAGCCACTGCTCTAAGTGGAATGATTTTGGGACATCCTTCAAGCGATGAGGAAGTCTCTATCATTGCCATATCATCAAGTCTCGCAGTTCTAGACCGGTTGATCGAGATCAACCAGAGTGCCCAGGTCATTGAAGGCTTCACTGCCATTGTAGAGACAATCTCTGCCTGCATTCCAGAGAACTTTATGGTACCTAACGCACAACAAAGCCTCGCTCGAATCAGACGTCGTCTCAACATCGGCTCTTCGTTGCCTCTTGCACCAACCCAATCAAAGCCGCAAAACCTCCTATCTGCAGCCTTCGAGTTAAGTCAAGACTTGCCTGGAAATCTCTCCAACAACGGCGCTCGACACGATAACGACCATGCGAGTATCGCCGATATCCAGATCCTCCCCACAGCGCAAGAGATCGCTTCTCCACGGCAAGAATACCTCCCATTAATCGACTCAACACAACACCACCTGTCAGGTCTTGCCGGACTCCTGGACAGACAATTCCGACTCCTCCGCGAAGATACGGTGGGACAACTACGAGATGCAGTGCGTGAAGAGGTTACGAGACTAGAACATCCCAATCGTAATGTACTAACAACACACCAAGGTCAACAGGGCGTTCGGAAGCTCATTTATCACAACGTCCGCTTTTCCCGCATGTGTGTAGATCGCAGAAAGGGTCTACAAGTCGTGGCAGAATTCGACCAACCTCCCCAAATCAACAACAAATCCATGAAGCAGCGAGAAGACTGGTGGAAAGGGAGCAAGCTTTTGCAAGTCGATTCGCTAGTCTGCTTCGTCTCTTCAAATGGCAAAATCATCTTTCTCTCCGTCTGCGATCCAATGCCATTCCGCGGAAGAAAGGACTCCGATTTAGACAACAAGAGAAGATCAGATGATATTCCCAGCCTTTTCAGACAAGCGAAGCGTGCATCTGTTCTACTAGGCCTGGCTGAGTATAAAACGGAAGATGCCATTTGGATCAGCACTCACTCTGCACCTTCCAAAATCCGACAATCACTCGTTGAGTTCCCGGGGGTACTCCTACCTTCTTTTCAGCCAACTCTGCAAGCGATGCAGAAAATGAGCCGGAAACAGCAAGTTCCATTCGCGGAGATCGTAGCACCGGACTCGCAGACTTCTGCTGCCTTCATAAAACCTCCAGCATACGCGACCAAAAGAGGATTTAGTTTCAACCTTGACGTTCTCGCCGGCGTACCACTGACTCTAAAGCCCGGACAAGCATTCGACTTCACCAAGCTGGACGGAGGATCCACGCTCGACGAAGCCCAACAATTCGCCGTCATCCAAGCTCTCAGCACAGGGCTAGCTCTTATTCAGGGCCCGCCAGGGACAGGAAAATCTTATACTGCCGTGGAAATCATCAAGGCTTTACTCAACAACAGAAAGGCAGCCGACCTAGGTCCCATCATCTGTGTGTGCTACACGAATCATGCTCTCGATCAGTTGTTAGAGCATTTGGTGAAGGACGGCGTGATGCAAGTCATCCGTCTAGGCTCACGATCCAAATCCGATTTGCTTCAAAATCTCACTCTCCGTCATGTAGCAGAAGGAGCTGTGCCCACGAAGACAGAAAAACATGACAAGTGGGAACACAATAGGGATATTGGGGAAACACTGCGAGAAATTGAAGATATATTGTCTGGGTTGAATAATCCAAATTCTTGGACAAATATCCAAGCCCATCTTATGAGGACCAATAATCAGCACTTCAAGGAATTGTTCGGGAAGGGCGTAGATGAGGAGGGGTTTCAGGAAGTGAAGGGAAAGAAGTTTAGGGTCGTAGAGAGTTGGCTTAGAGGAGCGCCGAAGAAACTCGCTTCGAATCGTCCTGTTGCTCAGCTCTCGGCCATTTCTCTGAGAGGGATGTCGACGTCGGAGCGTGGTGTTCTTCACAAGCATTGGATTGAGCAAAGGAGTGCGCAACTCAATAATGATCTCATTCATGCACTGGATTCCTACCATGGTTCCAAATCCGCACTAGATAAATGTCACAGGGAACTGGATCTTCGATGTCTCCGAGAAGCTCACATCATCGGCGTGACGACGTCCGGGCTAGCAAGGAACATCGAGTTGCTCCAACGCGTGCGAGCAAAAGTCATGCTTTGCGAAGAAGCTGGAGAAGTTCTCGAGGCACACACCCTCACTGCATTCCTACCGGGAGTTGAACATGCAATCCTAATTGGGGATCACGAACAACTCCGGCCCCAAATAAACAACTACGAGCTTCAACATGACAATCCCCAAGGCAAGAGATATTCCCTCGACATCTCGCTGTTTGAGCGTCTCGTCAGGCCGCAGATGGGGAATCTCCAGGTACCATTGAGTACATTGAAGACTCAGCGACGAATGCACCCTTCCATCTCGGAGCTTGTCAGAGTCCCGCTCTATCCGGACTTGCAAGATCATCCCTCAGTGTTAGAATATCCGGAAGTCGATGGGATGCGAGATCGTCTGTATTGGCTTGATCATCAAGAGAAAGAAGACCCGCGACCTGCCCAAGCTGTCTCCTTATCCAAAACTAATACTTTTGAAGTGGATATGATCGCTGTTCTTGTCTCACATCTTGTAAGGCAAGGAACGTATGGGAGTGAGGATATTGCAGTTATTACTCCATATCTGGGACAATTGCAGAAAATCAAGAAGCGACTAGCGAATTCCTTTGAGATTGTTGTTGGGGATCGGGATCAAGAAGAGTTGGAAGCTCAGGGACTTCAAGACGACCCGGAAACTTCTACAGATGGCCAAGTCCAAGTCCAGAAAACGACACTGCTTAATGCTTTGAGGATTGCTACCGTGGACAACTTCCAGGGCGAAGAGGCAAAAGTTATTGTCGTCTCCTTAGTTCGGAGCAACGATAAGCGGAAATGTGGATTCTTAAAGACTTCTAATCGTATTAATGTGCTACTGAGTCGTGCACGACATGGGATGTACATCATCGGCAACTCCGATACCTCGAGACCTGTTCCCATGTGGGCTGAAGTACTCTCCATTTTAGAACGCTCAAACAACATCGGTCCAAGCCTCGCACTATGTTGTCCTCGACATAAAGAAACGCCCATCGAAGTCTCAGTACCGGATGATTTCGCTCGGCTCGCCCCTGAAGGCGGTTGTGCTAAGAGATGCTCGTCGAGACTACACTGTGGGCATTCCTGTCCTAATATGTGCCATTCTACATCTTTGCACAATGCAGTTCGTTGCCTTGAACGCTGCCCAAGAACAAAGAAAGGCTGCGAGCATGAGTGTCCGAGACCTTGCGGAGATCTATGCGAGTCAAAATGCCAAGTCGTATTATTCGATATCCCTTTACCATGTGGACACATCGCCAGGCAGCTAAGATGTCATGAGGCGCAGATACTAGAGGAAGTTCGCTGTCAGGTCCAGATGGAACAAGTCATGGAGCATTGTAAACATAAAATCCGAGTCCGTTGTCACGAACTGCCTCTGGATGTTGATTACCCCTGTTCAGCAACCTGCGGAGCAGCGCTGACTTGTGGACACAACTGCACGCATACTTGCAAAGATTGCAATATCAGGATTGACGGTATGATTGTTGAGAAGGTACATGGAGTTTGCAATACCCCGTGTGGAAGACCATACACGACCTGCAGTCATAGCTGCAAAGCTCCATGCCATGGCGACATGCCCTGTCCTCTTTGCACGGAACCCTGCGAAGTCAGCTGTAATCATTCGAAATGCAGCAAGCTATGTCATGAGCCTTGCGTGCCATGTGCTGAGGATTGTTCCTGGTCTTGTCCACATCGCGGACGGTGCCCGTTACCATGTGCAGTGCCCTGTGATCTGCTACCATGCTCAGAGCGCTGTGCAAAGATGTTGGCTTGTGGGCATCAATGTCCGTCCATTTGTGGGGAGGTCTGTCCAGATGTTGCATATTGCCAGATTTGTGCGCACCCAACAACTAAGGGAATGGTCGTTGACTTTATTTTGTCATCCACTTTCGAGGAGGTCGATCTTGATGAGAATCCTTGCATCATGCCATCCTGTGGACACATCCTCACCCTGGAGAGCATGGATGGACACATGAGCATGTCAGATTTCTATACTACGAATGGCGAAGGGTTAATCGTGGACCTGAAGAATAGCGCCGAACCATTCTCTGCCTCCGGGATGAAAAGCTGCCCAACTTGCCGCGGCCCTTTACGAAACCTCAACCGCTACAGCCGTATCGTTCGTCGAGCATTGATCGACGAGGCGACAAAGAAATTCATCGTCTGGGCTAACACGGAATTCATCCCTCTAGTCACCAAGATGCAAGTAATTGAGGCAGAGCTCCGTAGCAGTCAAAAGGCTTCAGATAAGGTATCGCCAGAAGCTCCTTTGCCACAACCTCTTCAGTTAAAGGGCGATCGTGACAGCCAAATCTCCCAGATCGGAACAATTACGCGAAAGGAGAACCGATATAAAACGATCATCGGGCTTCGAAGAGAGATCAAGAAGTTTCTGCAACAGGTCAATGAGAAAGAACAACCCTTTGGCCGCATCTACGACCTCGTTCAAGACGCCCAGAGACATCGTGGAATCAATATCAATTTACACTCCAAAGTCGATATTCTTCAGGTGCGCAACCGACTTCTGACCACAGTGCTGCTCATTAGATGCGACTACACTATCCTCCTAACCTTCCTTAATGATCGGAAAGGCGAGACCAGCGCAAGTTCTCCCAACGTCCAGGTCGATTTAAGCATCAACAGAAGGGAGTGCGAAAAATTGATAGCAGAATCCCACTCAAGAAATCAACCAGGAAACACAGTCGAGGGCCATCTATACTGGGCACGGTTTCTCGCCCTCGAGCGGAGCCTCGCAGAGCCTGGATCAGAGCTTACACAGCTCTTGGACAAGGCCGGGGGACATCTTCAACTCGCACAGAAAATATGTGACGAATATCCCGGTCAAACAGCAGGCATGAGAAACGAACTTGCGGACGTTGAGAAGATGCTGCGCGATTCGACATTCTATATGCCAGTGAGCAATGAGGAAAAAGCTGCTGTGTATGCGGCAATGGCACATGACTTTAGAGGAACTGGGCATTGGTATTACTGTGAGAATGGTCACCCATTTACGATTGGAGAGTGTGGTATGCCGATGGAAACCTCTCAGTGCCCACAATGTGGTTCTCCGGTTGGTGGTCATGGTCATCGGGCTGTTGGTGGCGTCAGACCTGCGACAGACTTGGAGCGTCAATTTGGTGGACTTAGAATTTGATCTGAATTGTGAGGGGGAGTTTGGGTAGGCTGCTGCATTTAACGGAATAAAATACAGTATTTTCTTAGAATGAAAGCAATTTGTGAGCTATCTGTCTTTAGCTGCGTAAAATGAAACTCATCTGCAATAAAATCAATATAGAATCCCATCTGGTCATTTCTACTTCTACGCGGGCGACGGTCCTTGACATCGCACCAGCCACATTGAGGTGTTTGCCAGGGTTAGTGTCAAGGAAGCATCGAGCCAAAACTACTGCCAAAATTGTAATCGAACCTTCAGCAAGTCAACATTTACTTCAGCAACATCTCAATTCAGCAGCTCGTGCTCCAGTATACGAGTGTGACCGGTCATTTATAGCAAGCCCTCAATCAGCATCTCAACTCACCAAATCACACCTACTTCTTATACTCAAATGTATCCGACTCGACTTCATTTACTCGCGTATTCATTGTTCGCCTTACCAAGCCCTCACCTCCCCTGTGTAGATCACGACACCGCTAACTATTTCGGCTTCGAGAAATAGATTATACTACTAAGTGTGATATATAATCTTATTAGTACGTATCTCACGTGTTATATTAACGTTTTTACTATAAAAATTAATTTGATTCTTCTTTAGAAAAATCTAACTTAATTATATTCTAACTTTAAACGTATCTTAAAACTTAATAATAATATTCTCTCTTACCTTCTTCTTATCTTCTTATACTTAAGATAAACTTCTAATCTCTAACTTAGTATATAAAGTAGTTATCTATAAAGTATATTAATACGCTCTTATACTAGCTAAAATTAATAGCTACCTCTAAGTTAAGTACTAAAAGAATAAAGAGTTTATAGCTACCTAGATTATAACTATTATAAGCTAGTATCTTATATACTCTACTTACTCTTCTACTTAGATTAAGAAGATATTTATAGAGTTAGATACTCTAGTAGTCTTATTTCTTTATCTTTACTAAGATATAACATACGATTAAGTTAGTATTACTTAAAAGTATAAAGATAGATTAGTTAGATAGATAGAGATACTATTACTAATTAAGACTAATAATCTTTTATAAGTTACTAAGTATAGTATAAAGATACTATATTTAAGTTAAGTATAAGGCTTCTATTTATATAGAACTCTTATACTAGAGATCGTTCTAGATTATAGCGATCTTATACGATTCTATATTATATAACTTATAGCTTCTCTATATATTATCTAACCTCTTAGAGTAACTTCTACTAAGTCTTAGAGCTATATTAATTATTCTAGTAGTTAGCTATAATAATTAGATATTTATTTCTAATATAGTCTTTCTTAGTAGTAGAGTTATCTATCTATAATTATTAAATAAATCTTATATAAGATTTATTTAATTTTCTATATAATCTATTAGTATAAATTTACTAAGATAATAAGATTTATTTAGTTAGATTTATTTATTAGAGTTAAGGTAAGAAGAGGGTTTTAGATAATATAAATTATATATATATTATTTTATAGGTATATAATATATATACTATAATACGCTTTCTAATAAATCTATCTATAATTATTAAATAAATCTTATATAAGATTTATTTAATTTTCTATATAACCTATTAGTATGAATTTACTAAGGCGATAAGATTTATTTAGTTAGATTTATTTATTAGAGTTAAGATAAGAAGAGGGTTTTAGACGCTATAAATCGTATATATATTATTTTATATATATACGATATATATACTATAACGCGCTTTCTAATAAACCTATTATTTAATATAGTTACTAGGTATAGAAGTTTCGTAGTTAAGTTTTAATAAGAGAGAGTATGTGTATAGACTAGGTAAGTAGCTATCGTGCTCGCCTTAACTTTCTTACCCTCTAATTAGTCTCCTAAACCTCCTCCTCTAAGGAACACTAAAAACTCCGTCTACTACTATAAAATTTAAAATCTAACCTTCTAACTAGACTCCTTAACCTAGGTGAGAATACTATGCCTTAGTATACTTCTTCTAATCTAGCTCCTCTAAAAAATATATTTTTATAATTATCTTACGTTAAAGGCTAGTAGACGTGTTACTACGAGTCTTATAAAACTTTACCCTAACGCTTAGTAGAAGTAGATTATATAGAATAGATTAAATTATAAGAGACGCTATTATATAAAGTATATATCTTATAAAAGAGAAAGAGGAAAGAGAGTAGAGTAGTATACTAGTAGAGAAGTAGTATAGATAAGAAAATAAGTAGATCTACGGTTTAATAGCTAGGGAGTAGAAGGGGTAGAAGACTCTTAAAAACAGCCTAGGCATACCTACTAGCCGAGCGCTAGCTAGGGGTTAGTCGAAAGTATTAGTTAGAAGTACTACTATAATTACATCTAATATAGTAGAGGGATGTCGACTAATTTACATAGCGTCCTAAAGAGACTAAACTCCCTCTTACTAATAGTACTACGGGCTATTATTCTATCTAACTTCTTTCTAATACAGAAATTTTAAACCGCTAATAGCTCGACCTCTTTAGAGTAGCGATAGACTACTATTAGAAGCGTACTATCGTTCTACCCTTAGGCGGTAACTACTCGTACTACGTTAGTACTAGGATTAATCGAGGCCTTATAGGTATCTATAACTATCCTAGTCGTAAGTGTGAAGGGGATAGTACCCTTAGTAGTAATAATCTCTAAGATAGCCCCGCTCACGTTTATCTTAAGTCCGCTAAAGATCGTGTCCTAAGACTTATCGCTATAAGTAATATTTAGAGTAGTAAGAATAGAGTCGAGGAGGCTAGACACCTAGCTAAGAGAGAGGCCGGGGAGAGGGGCCCTAGATAATAAAGAGATAGAGACGACGGCGGCTCGGTTTACGCTTAAGCATAGGGCCTCTTAAAAGTACTAGCCGGTAGTACTCACCTAGATAGACTTCTGTGGCCCGATTATGTCGCTAGTAGCGTTAAAGTAGGTTTAGTACTTAGTAAGAAAGGCCGCGATATTAGGAGCTAGGCTAAGTGGTTAATAGGCTAACTCTAAATAATCTAGGGCCGCTATAGCCTAGGCCACTTCCTAGATTATAGTAGCTTCTCTGTCGCGGACCTTTAATAGAGTATAGAGTATAGTAGGAAGAGCCGTAGCCACGAGTATAAGAGTCTATTAAGCGAGTTAGCTTAAGGATTCGATTAATACTAAGGTGGCCTTATAGTAAGTTATATTATAGTAAGAGGAAGTAGAATATAAACCGAGTAGCGAGAGAGATATCTAAGGAATAAGTAAAGAAGGTTAGGTAAGGATATTAATAGCTTGTGAAGATAAAGTAGCGTCTTAAATAAAGAAATACTTAGGGAGGAGAGAAGAGTATAAGGGCGTTATAAATATAGATAGGTAGATCTAATTAAGGATAAGGAGGCTATTATATATTTATCCTATACTAGCTATTATTTTACGATCTTCGTATACCTTAAGAAAGAGAATTAGATACTTGTTCCTAGTATAGCCTTTCTTAGTAGTAGGGTTACTTAGTTTATATTATACGATAGGTACGAGTTAGTATTCTATTACTATAAGGTAGTCGCGCTAGGTTAAGACCTAGCCTCGTAGAGAGGATTATAGTATAGGCTAAACTACCTACGATCCTTACTATAAACCGTGAAAAGGGGAGGCTATAGAAGTTAACCGATCACGTACCTATAGCCGGCTAGAGGGGTAGGGAACTAACACTTTACGTCGTATATTACACGAGGCCGGCCCGGCCCACACCTTTTCCTACTAACTAACACTCCTCTTAGTCTCCTCTTATCTATTATTTCCCTAGCTTTAGCCTTAAACCGCTTCTCTAACGTAGACCTACTAATATCTATAGAGTAGGGGCCGTAAGGCTTAGGGCGGCTTCTTAACGTTAATATACTTCTAGAGTAGTAGGTAGGATTCTTCCTATTAGTTAGCTAGCTATGCTTAGGGCCGCTCTATAACGCTAATGTACTTCTAGAGTAGCGGGTAGGATTCTTTCTATTAGTTAGCTAGCTATACTTAGGGCCGCTCTGTGACGCTAATTTACTTCTAGAGTAGCGGGTAAGATTCTTTATATTACTTAGCTAGCTATACTAAGGCTGCTTCGTAAGGTTAATATACTTTAAGAGTAGCGGGTAGAATTTTTTATATTAGTTAGCTAGCTATACTAAGGCCGCTTCGTAAGGTTAATATGTTTTAAGAGTAGCGGGTAGGATTCTTTATATTAGTTAGCTAGCTATACTAAGGCCGCTCCGTGAGGTTAATATGTTTTAAGAGCCGCGGGTAGGATTCTTTATATTAGTTAGCTAGCTATACTAAGGCCGCTTCGTGAGGTTAATATGTTTTAAGAGTAGCGGGTAGGATTCTTTATATTAGTTAACTAGCTATACTAAGGGCCGCTTCGTAAGGTTAATATGTTTTAAGAGCCGCGGGTAAGATTCTTTACGTAGAATCGGGGGCTGATATTAACTTTATTACTATCTAAGCCTAGGCACTCTATATAACCGCGCGACATATCTACTAAATAGGACTTAGAACATCTACGTAAAACGTCGCTCTCTTCTCTTTACCTCTAAAGTATCTTCGTAGAGAGCTCTTTCGATAACCTACTTACTAGAACACTCTCTTCTATAGGCGACGGCTTCTATCTATCTACGTACTACCCCTTCTATTCGTACTATGACTTCTACCTATTTAAGTACTACCTCTCTAGAGTAGCTCGATATATACTCTTATAGCTAACTACTATTCTAGATATTTCGCGAGGGAATACTACTAACTCGCTACCCTCCTTTAAATAGAGCCTAACCGGCGCCTTAATTATTAGCCTCGTGTTTACCTTTCTTCTTTCCTATACTATTATAACCTAAGCTTAGGTTTCGGTGATAATAATCCTCTCATCCGCTCGTACGTTTAACTAGCCTCGCGTTAAAGACTCTCCTCTAACTAGTCCTATAGTCTATATATTTAGTCTAATATACCGAGTATATTTAGCTAAAGTACCCGAGAATAGGATAGCGTTTCTAGTAAGCTTTACTACTACGGTATAAGTAAAAGAGTATTACCTCCCTCCCTAAGCTAACGTATCTAACGCTAGGCTAGCGCCTTCCTTCGCCGCTATATCCTACTATATAGTCTTTAGGAGAGTGTTACATCTCGTTACCTCCCTCTCTACTCTTAACGTAAGAAGGCTCTAGATCCCTCCTCGCTAAATTACAATGATCTTTATAAGCCTAGACATTAGCTCGTTTCTCGTCTAGGTTCTAGGGATTATAGTCCTCGCTAGCGCTACTAACCTAGAGAAGTCTCTTAAAGACTAGACGAAGTAAGCCGAGCGAGGTAAGTCCATTCTTAACCTTAGGCTTATCGTCCAGCTCCTTAGCTTTAAGATCTTTATAGTAATTAGAGGCAGGTTCGTACTTATAAGTCGAGGGTGAACGATACTAAACCGAACTAAATAGCGGTCTTTAGCTCTCGCTATAAATATATACGCGGCGGTAGTTATAGTAGACAGCTCCCTATCTTTAGTTCTCTCTTACTAAATTATCTAATAGTTTCGAGTAATCTACTACGTTCTCGAATTTTCTAGAGCCGGGGTCGGGTAATATATTACTAAGTACGAATGAACCTATTAGGTCTTCGATACCTACCCTATAATTAGTAAGAAGCTCGCTCTCTTAGACTATATTTCTAACTAAGCGAGCTATAGTAGTTTTTCTTCTTACCGCCCTACTATATCCTAAGCGATACCTACCCTCTACCTTTCTTAGCTTTCGATAGAGGAGAACGAAACCAGACCCCGAAGTAGGATCGAGAGACCGGTTCTAGGTCTCGCTAGCTCTACTAAACCTTATTTAGAGAAGAGGAGAGGGAGAGAGCGAGAGAGGGAGAGAGGGAGAGGGAGAGAGAGAGAGAGAGAGCGAGAGGGGGAGAGAGAGAGAGAGGGAGAGAGAGAGAGCGAGAGGGGGAGAGAGGGAGAGGGAGAGGAAGAGGAAGGGAGGAGGAAAGGAAGAGAAAGGGAGGAGGAAAGAAAGAGGAAGGAAAGATAGTATAGTCTAATATTACCTATATTATAAACTTTATAGAAGCTCTTTCTCTTAGTATAGAGAGGAAGAACTTATAGACATTTTAGTTTATATACTTCTTAGTATAATATCGATCCTATACTCCTAGGTTATTTAAGGTCTCGCCTCTTATATATATATACTACTATTTCTATAATAGGTTAAACTGTCGCGTATAAAAATCTATTACGTAGGTCTCGCTTAGTATATCTTTATAGTATTTAACTTAACCTCTCGTAAGCTCTTATCTTCTATATAGTTTAGAATCCTTAGACAGTTTTATAATCCGATCCTCTACATCTAAGACTATTTTAGGCTATACGTCGTCGACGGTATTACTCTTATTTAAAGGAAGCGACATAGTAGGATATAGCTAGTAGACGGCTATACTATGAACCGTTGTGTTAGGACATTATTCTACTATAGTAGGTGAAACCCTATACCGCTAATAAGGTTACGCGAGCGGCGACCCGCGACCCTAATACTCTAGGACGCCTAGAAGAATAGTACTACCTAGTTAGTTAGTCTTATTAAGTGGCTTAAAAGACGCCCTTAGTCGTAAGAGAGAACGAGAGGGAGGTACTCTATTTAGAGGGGGTTCTACTCGAGTACAGCTTCATAGCTACACTCTCTAGTATATAGCTTCGTAGATCTTTTCTTATTAATAAACTACGAACTAGTCTCTTTCGTCTCTTCCTCTACCTTTAACTACCTACCCCTCCCTTCGTACTACGAGCTATCGCGGGCTTGGATTAGCTACGTCTCTCTTAAACCTAGCTCTATATTACTATTAATAGCGTCTAGAACATTCTTTTAACTACTCTTACGATATTATCTCTCCTTTAATAAATATTCCGGCCCTTTAGATTTATCCTCTCTATTACGGTTCTTACTCTATCTCTAAGTTATCTTACGTACGCTCGAGCTACTCTCTATAATAGAACCTCCCCTAGTACTATTACTCTTAAGTACCGTACCCTCTAGGTCTAGGTAGGGAACAGCCCGTCCTTAGGGCTATAGATAAGCGAGACCTAGAAGCTTATTATCCTCGAGAAGGAAGGATAAGATCGAGGGACTATAAGACGCTTCGCTAAGACAGTCTACGTTAACCTACCTATTACGGTTACTTAGAACTAAATCTAAATAGTAGTAGTCTTATAAATCCCTAGCGTAGGCTACTTTCTCTCTACTATTCCTCGTGATATAGTTATTACGGCGTACCTTCGGGTAATAGGCGCGACTACTACACCCTAGTGATAGGGAGAGGTCGAGTAGTAAGACCGGGGGAGGGAGGAGGCGGCTTTATATTATACCGAAGATAGGGCTTATTTCTTATATAAGAAATCTCAGCCTATAAAGATAGAGGGAGGTTTATTCTATTTAGAGTATAACTAGGAGCGACCCTATATATATACTTATAGAAGACGAGTAAGAAATAAACGAGAGGTAGGCTACTAGGAGCCTTATAGCGAGGAGCGGGGGACTAGTATATAACCCGCCTATAAGAAGGTTATAAGAGAGCTCGGGATTTAGGTAACGCGATAGTAGTTAAAGCGGGCGTTCTAGGTCCTATCGAGATATAACCTACTTTTAATAGTATAACTTAGGAAGAGTCTACTTAGCCTTAAATATCTATATATATAGCCTTCTCCTCTTATTTAGAGGAGTACTAAATTTAGATGTTTCGCTAAACTCCTATATATTTCCACGGGTCCCCGGCTTTACACCGGCTTCTCGTCGCTCTTTCACTCTTAGGGTAGATACGTAATTGTTATATACCTAAGGCTTCGCCCCTTTATATTTAAGGAACTATCCCTCCCGCCTCTTACCTCTACTCTTTCTACGCTTTTTATCTAGTAGTAGATCGTATAATTATAATATCTACCTCTTAGCGTCTAGTTAAACCCTCTCTCTCTACTTTCCTCTCTCTACCCTAGGAACTTCGTAATATAATATATACTCTAGTTCTTACTACTTCGACCCCGCTTATAGTATACTTAGACATAGGAGAGCTCTATCTTACGCTAAGTGTCGTAAAGCGCGGTACGTAAGTTAAGGAATATTAAGCTACTACGACCTAGCTTAGACAAGTATAGACTAACCTCCTTTAGTATTATTCGGTCGTTACGTCTAAGGCGGGGGCCATTTACTATAGCTAGAACACCTTTCTCTTCTCCGGCCCCTAGATATAAGATACGGTCGACTAGTAGCTTACTACTATTAGGCCGCGGAACCGCGGTTATCTTACGCGGCTCGAGGTAACTATAGCCCGACCTTTATAAGTATAGTAAGAGGTAAGCGGAGAACGTGTTAGAGCTTTGTATAATCCTAAGCTACTATTCTCTCACAGCTGATATTTACCTCAGCGGAGCTCGTATAGATCCGAGGGGATAGTAGAGAGTCTTAGCCCTACTATCGAGACGGTAATTAATCGTCTACGGCGGGATCGGTTACTAGATAGGCTAGGAGTAATAATATAGGTGTTACTAGATAACAGTCTCCTTCTCGGATTTTAGATTAAGATAGACGAGATGTCTCTATATAGTAGCTATTTTAGCCTAGACCTCTCTAATCTTATTAAGAAAGTGTCTACTCTACCTCTAAACACTTAGAGAGGGGAGGTTATAGTACTCTAGGAAGCTCTAGTACTAGAAAGAGAATTCCGAGAATAGGAGAGAGCGGTATAGGAGGTGTAGAAGATCTTAAAGGCGGTACTAGAGGATGTTTTTAGGCCCCTTCGTCGTAATAGATCTACTTAGCCGCTGTGAAAGTATATACGACTCGTTTTATAAAAGAAACCTCTTCTATAAGAGATATAAGCGGTAGACCCTTCGCTATACGCGTACTATCGTTTATAGGACTAGAAGGACTTAGTAAAGAGAGATGTGTTAGTATTTGTTTATAGGGACGGTAATATAGTAGTAGAGGTTCTAAGATAGTTATAATTTTTATTTTATTTTATTATATTTTTTTTAGGGTTAGGGTTAGGGTTAGGGTTAGGGTTAGGGTTAGGGTTAGGGTTAGGGTTAGGGTTAGGGTTAGGGTTAGGGTTAGGGTTAGGG
>MU251891.1:0-20445 GCA_019669835.1 Amylocarpus encephaloides
GTTCTAGTTACCTCTTCTTATATATATAAGACCTTATAAGAGCTACGCTTTTACGAGCTCTCTACGTACTTCTTAATTAAATTTTAGAAACTATTTCTTTTAAGTTATTTAAGGTCTAGCCTCTTACACTTACTATTAGATAAGAAGACTACTAAACTAATTAGACCTATATAGCTCTTAAGTATTTATAATACTACTTCTATAATAACGTTCTAAAATAAGACTATCTTATTCTCTAAGCTAGATATAATCTACTTACTATTAAGTAAGAAGGCTACTAAACTAATCTAGTTTATATAGCTCTTAAGTATTTATAATACTACTTCTATAATAGTATTCTAGAGTTAGATCTTATTATCTTCTAAGCTAGATATAACTTACTTACTATTAAGTAAGAAGACTACTAAATTAACTATGTTTATATAGTTCTTAAGCGTCTATAGTACTAAATTTTAATTTAATTATACTCTTAGTTTTCTTAGAATCTAATAAGATATATATCTCTTAAATTATTTTTAAATAAGACTCTTTTCTAGAGTAAAGATAAGAGCTAAAGAATATAGTTAAAGAGGTATCTATTTAATTATTAATTAATTATATAAGGTAAATCGCTTTATATTATAGATAAATACGTACTAATTACGACTTTTAGTATTCTAAGAATAATTAGTTAGAATTATATATAGTAAAGAGGTACTCTACTAGAATATAAGTCTCTAAGAATAAGATTACTTAAATCTCTTCTAAATTTCTATCTATCTATCTAAGTGTCTTAAGCTAGTATAGTAGATACTTCTTTAGAAACTAGTAGGTTTTCTCTCTATTATAAGCCTAATAGCTACTCTATTATAGATACTAGACCTAGTAGAGGTATACGTATTAGATATTAGATAGAAGGTATTTCTAAATAATACTACTTTAAACTTAGAAGACTAGACTACTAGAAGTATATATTTTATAAATATCCTTCTTAAGTATCTATAATATTAGCTATATATAGCTAGTAGCTAGTACTTAATATAATTATCTCTTATTTATATAAAAGTATTTACTATATCTATTTTTAGTAAGAAGAAAGTTATAAAAGAAGAGATAGTAGAGATAAAGTAGATAAGTTAAAGCTCTTAGTATATCTAGAATAGAATAAAGGTTATCTAGTATCTAAAAAACGCTTTTTTCTTAAAGGTTAAGTAAGCTACTAAGTAATTTTATAGATAGTAGAGAGAATAGAAGAATAATTTCTCTAAGAGTCTTTCTTATTTTCTTATATAGTTATTTTCTCTTATTCTTTAGATATCTATAGGTAGAATATTCTAGGACTATATTATATATTCTATTTAGATAATTATCTAGTATAATTATAAGATCTTTATTATTAAAGTTATTTATAGAAGAGTTATTAATAAAAGAGTCTATAATAGTAGTATATACTAGATTCTTCTTAATAATTAAAGAGAGTTAATCTACTATAAACTTTCTATCTTTATAAATAAAATAGTAGACTATTATAGCTTAGATAAAAAGACTATCTACTCTAAGAACTAACTTTCTAATTACTTTACTTTCTAGCTATTTAGCTTTAAGATATAGTTCTCTTCTAATCTACTTAAAGTTAACTTATAAGAAGAGAGTAATATTATAACTAATAATCGCTTATAGTATATTATAAAGTCTAAAGTTATAGTACTTAGTTTATAAGATAAGATATATACTATATTAAATAGAAATTTTAAGTCTACTAGTAAGAAAGATTTAAAGTTATACTATAGTTAATAACTAAGCTTTAGCTAGAAGTCGTAGAATAGTCTAGATATCTTAATTATTCTTATACTTATTAAGTATATTAATAATAAGAATATATAATCGATTTAAATCTCTCTAAAGATTTAATAGTAGCCTAAGAATAAGTTAATACTACTACTTTAAGAGAGATAGACTTATAATATTATCTTACTTTTTAACTATCTTATAGATATACTACTAAAGAGATAGTATATTAATAGTAAGCTATACTACTAGACTTATAAAGAACTTAATAGTATAGCTTATATCTCTATTATTCTTTAAGAAAAAGAAACTAGCTTTAAAAAGCTTCTACTTATAGTATCTATAAGCGATAGTATAATAGATTATTAACTTTCTAATTCTAGCTAGACTATTTAGCTAGAAAATATATTACTCGTCTTATACTTTATTAGACTATTTATATATCTCTTATAGAAGGTCGATATATATATTAGAGAGGTAGATAGGTTTATATTAGCTTTTTATAAGTAAGAATATAAGTAGAGCTAACTAATATTATTTATATCTCTATTATAGACTCTTATATTTCTACTAGCTTAATTACTCTAGTATTAATAGTCGCTTAATAAATAGAGCTTAGATATTAGTAGTAGTAAGAGTTTATATATAACCTATAGTATTAATATAGAAGTAGAGAAATATAGAGAGAAAAGCTAATATAAAGTAAGATAAGTTATAATACTTTATTAAGTTATACTAGTACGATCGTTTATAAGATTAATAGTTTAGTAGTAGTAAACAAGTATAATAATAATAATATATATATTATTAGCTAGTACTACTAGAGTACTTAATTATATATAATTAGAAACTTTTATCGAGTACTATTATCTTAAAGCCTCTTTTACTTATATTAAAGGCTCTCTTCTTAATTCTATATATAATATCTTTAGCTTATTATATTAAAGGATTTCTTACTAAAATATATAATAACTAATTCTCTTAGTATTACTATAGGTATTATAGCTATTACTAGTCTTATCTATTCTAGTAGTAAAGTACTCTATAAATTAATCTTAGCTATTTAGAACGTACCTTAGATATTCTAAGATTTAAACTAATATATTACAACTCTAGCTTAGGTTTTAAAGACTTTAAAAACAAATCTTAATAGTCGTAGTATAAGACTATCTAAAAGCTAGATTATATACTTAGAAGAAGCGAAGCTAACTCTTAAGAGTTATAATCTTATATATAAAGGGTTTAAGACTAAGATAGAAGACCTTACTATATATTCTCTTAATAGTTAAAGAAGCTTTAGAGATAGTATTAAACTATAGTTCTAGAATAAAAGTATTATAGATTTTTAGATAAAGCTAGCTAGTTAAAAAGAGAGTCTTACTCTTATATTAGACGTTATACTATTATAAGATATTAGTAGTTTCTAAAAAAAATTAAGAGCTAATAATTTATATAGTACGTCTATATCTATAAATATAAAAGTATTTAAAGTACTTAAAATTAAGATAAATATAGTCTAGGTTTATATATTTACTAATCTTAAGGTTATAAATATATGTCTAGAGAAGTTACTTACGTCTAAGCTAGAGAGCGAGAATAATATATAAATTATAACTTAAAAAAGAGAGATAGAGAAGTAGTAAAAGATAGTTCTTATATAATATCTCTTATTATACTAAGTAGTAGTAGATAAAGTAACGTAGATAATAGGTTATTTCTTTATAAATAATAAAGTTTTTAGTAAAGTAAGAGTAATTTTTAGTAATATTAGATAAGTTCTAGCTAGTAGTACTAGTTACTTCTACGATAGTAATAGTATAAGTAGTTAGATAAGAGTAGTAATAGAAAATATAGATAGTACTAATTTTCTTAAATTTATAAAGTAAGATAGATAGTTACTATATTCTAAAAATAAGAAAAGATAAAGAGTTTAAGAATATAGTAGTTTATATAATAAAAGTTCTAAAGAAAATTCTTAGTAATAAGTATAATAATATACTAAGAAGTATAATAATAGTAGATATAGTATATAATATAAATAGCTAATCTAATATTAACGTACTAGAACTAAGGCTAGTAGAATAATACTAAAAAGCTATTTATATAAGTTATAGAGACTAATAAGATAAAGCTTAAAGTAAACTATTCTTTTATACTAATAAGTATAAATAACTTACTATATATATAAAAGAAAAATAGTAAAAAAATTAAAGTTATAAGACTTATAGAAGATTATATATAAGTTAGAAAACGTATCTTAGAAATTAATTATTTATATTTTATTTAATTCTATATAGCTTTAGATATATAGAAGACTAAGTAAGAGAATATTATATTATTATTTTAGTATTCTATAGATAAGTAAACTTAGTAAATTTCTAAGTATATTATAATATAAATATTTATAATTAGTTAATAACTTATAATCTATTAGTACTTAATATTAGTATTTAATCTTATAAGTAAGATATTACTACTAATATTAACTAGTTTCTAGTAGAATACTATATAACCTTTAGAACTTAAATATATAAAGCTATTCTCTACTAAGATTATTACTTACTTTAATCTAAGATACTAACTTACGTAGTAATCTTATATAAATCTATATACTATAACTACTATAAGACTATTAATAATATTATATATAATAGAAAGACTAAAGAACTTAACTAAGATACTTTAATAAGTTTTTAAGATAGTATAAGCTTAATAGTATAGCTCTAATAGAGAAAGTCTATTATAATATATAAAGAGGCCCTCTATAAATTAAACGAAAGACGACTATAGAAACGTAACTTTTTAATTAGAGGTAGTTAAGAATATTTAAAAGTAGTTATAGAATATAACTTATAAAATAAAATTATAGGTATTACGTTATACATAGATTTAATAATACTTTAAGTTAATATACTAGTTAAATTTTCTAGTACGAAGGGTTTTCTCGCACGTAGAGATAAACGTTATTACCCTCTACTCTGTTATAATTATTAACCTGTCCCTGGATTTCGGAACTGTGGCATAGTACTTATATTAAATCTATATTTAATTTTCAAGTTTTAACACATAAAGCTCAAGGGAACCTGCCTGGCGAATTTATCTGGACAGAGGTGGAAGATCTACAAAATGCGGCTCCTTAATAAGCGAGCAAGGATTTATCGTCTTTATTCAATACCGTATTTAGAGCCACGCCAGTCGTAATTTTGTAATTTTGTAATTTGAGGGTCACGTGGATTGTGGCGTCGTGTGGCGTTCTTTCAGAACTCTGCCTCCGCATAATCGTTCGAGAAATTGCGTAAGCTAGTTTGGTGATGGGGGGCTTGCTCGAACGAATATAAGGTACGGACGTATGTGCCTATGAGCGACCGCGCCAGTAAAGCCCTTGCAGAGTCCCTCTGACTACCCTTTACTATCGTGAGCATGGGCGGAAATAGCGACTGTTAACGCACGAGGTTTCTCAATACTATGTTTGAGAGGTAGAAGAAATAAGTGTGGTGAAGTGTGGTGTGGAATCAAGGATTGTGAAAGAACCTTTCTTTTTCTCCTGTAGTTGAGAATCATATTTCTCATCTCACATCTCTAAATTCCGCATGCCACTCTCTCATGTAAGCAGCTATATCCTTCGCTTCTAAACCCCCCTCCTCTCTTATCAACTGAAACTTATTCCCCATCCAAACTTTCTTCAGATACATGACACCCCACATAAAGGGCAACTCGGACCTATAATCCAACCTCTCGAACGCCGGTAATACCGGAACCAGGGACTGCGGCCACTTCAATCTCCTTCCATTTCCCCGTCCCACTGCTCGAAGAAAATCGCTGTGTGAATCTTTTAGACTGGCTGTTTCGTCGGGATTACCTTGTCGTTTGAAGAGACAGATTTCCGCGGCTTGCATGGAGTTTTGTTTTGAAGATGTGGAACCGGCTTCGTGGAGTTGTTCAGTCATCGTTTTGAGGAATGTTTCGGAAATCTGGGTCGGTAGAGAGCCCACCTGGCCGCCCATCGGTTGCTTTCCCAACGCCGTGATAATGATTGCGTGTATGGTATCTGCCGAGATCGACGTTGGGTGACTGGGCCTCTCTTCCACTGATGCTCGAAGCAGAAGTGTCAAGAGGATCCCATTGCAAGCGTAAATGTTTTGGTCGCTTCGATAGCCCAGTAACATTGCATAGAGAATAATTTTCCAATACGAATCTATTTCCGGACAAACCTCCTCGGCTTGGAAGTCAAATCCTGCTGGAGATATATTGTAGAGCAAAAAGGCGCATCGAAGTGTCGAGAAACAGAGCCGTTCCGTGTCGTCGGGGCGATATTGGGATAATCGGAATGCTTCCTGTAGGTAACCATATGCTTCTCTCCAATCCTGTAGTTTGAGTGCGCATGTTGCACTCACGTTATGCCACCAGATTCTGTGCTTCAGCCGCAGAGTGTCGAGAGTCTCTGGTGCGTTGGTGCGTTCATTAATGGCAATAATATCGAGATATTCTTTCAGAGATCGCCAATCATTAACCATCACGTATATTTTAACCTGTGCTGATTCAATCTGTATGCGATACCCTTCAGTCAGTAAATCGATCTCAAGCGTTTTCAAAATAACGTTTCGGCTCTTGTTCTCCTTCCACTTCTCATTCAAGATCTCAAAAGACTGCTTTGACGTTTTGACTATGCCAAGTTTCTTATCAATTTCCGTTGAAATATAGTTTGGCGGCATGGGAAGGGCCTTCCTCAAATCTGCATAATCTTTTCCGGTTCTAGAATCGAATTTTCCGCTCTGTTCGATTTTCTTGCTCAAAGCTCGTTCGGCTTCCTCGAATCCGTGCTGCCAAAGCTCTAACAAGGTTCTCATATCCATATGTTCGATGAACACTCTCCAGTTTTTTGCTAGGAGGGAAACCAAGTCATCTGTTTCAGAAAGCAGCTTCTGTGTTTCAATATTCACAGATGATTCATCCCAGAATCCAAATGCTTCGTCCTTCTCGTAAAACAATGTAGCCTTTCGAGCGATGGAAATTGCTTTGGCAATCTTGGCCCATCCGTCAGCCAAAACCTGGTTGCTTTCGGGGTGGCCTGGTAGTAATTCTAATATTGTAAGACTGATGCAAGACTCAGGCTCATCGCTTGTCCGCTTGTATATTTCCAATACTTCCAACATCTTTCCAAGTTCCGTCTGTGGACTAAGTACACAGAGTGCTGAGGTATCACAGGGAAGTGTTTCGATGAGGGTGGAAGTTTGATGCAAATAGCGTTTGAACCTTTTTAGGTCGGTTTCGAGATATTGACTCATGATGAAGAGATTGACTTGGATATAAGAAGTGATCGTGAGAGCGAGAAGTATGTATTGACCGGACCTCCTTCCCTGTTTGATTGCCTTTGTAACTTTCGCAGAAAGATGTGGCAATATTTGAATGCAATATTGCAAAATAACATCGGGCGAAAATTTCGTCGAAGCAAACTGTGAAGAGAATCCGTTGCATGTCATTAGACACCAAGCCAGAAATATCGGAATAGGAGCATTGTCATGTTCCATTAACTCAGGTTTTGATAATTTCAGCTCTAGTGCCGCAATGAAATTCTCCCTTGAGCATCTTGACTCACACAGAATCTCATAATTTGGCAAGCCTTCGATGTGAACTCGTACCCAATCAAACGTTCTGACTTCGTGATAATCAAGGAAACATGTAGTGAGCAATTTTGATTTTTCGTCTGATGATCCGAGAACGCCGAAGCCAGCTTTATGTGCTTGATGTCGAAGAAAGATTGAGAAGACAGGATGGATAGAGTACAATTTTGTGCCATCTGAGCGATTCAGTAACCCAGAGATGAGAACATCTTCCATCTGTGCTGGAGGAAGTGCATGTTCCGCTTGAATTAGCCCACATCTCTTCAGGCTGAATACCAACACAACGATATTCGACTTTGTAAGAGCTAAATTATATTGTTTCATCATAGCCCAGTAATTATCCACGGTTGGTTTAGGAGCACGTTTTAAAACCCAATCCCGAATTGTATGGGTGCCTTCAAGTTCTCCTAGGCAAAAATCCCCGACATAACTTTCTAAGCACCGTGGGAGAAAGTCTTGGAAAGGAGAAAAGCTCATAAGCATTGATTTTTCGAGCGAGGTACATTGTTTCCGGAAGTCGGCGGCCACAGTGTAAGTTTTGAGCCGTCGAATACTTGTAGAATCGAATGCAGAACAAGCTAGCAGGTCGCCATTGGTCCTCAACAATTGGACGGTTCTATTGACGCCTTCTACTTGGCTCATTGAAGTCATAGCGTTCTGTAAAGGTGGGCAACCACTTCCCCACTGTGATATCAATTCAAACAATTCGGCATCTTTGCGAGTATTGACTGTTCCTCTTAGCTCGGGTCCTTTCGGGAGAGATGGAAGCCCCTTGGGAGACCCAAAGATGTAGAAGGCATCCCATGGCCACTGGGTAGTCGGAGTGTCATCAATATACCACGGAAAGTTGTGTGAAACCATAATTGTATAAGCATCAGAGGTCGCTAGCTCCTCCAAGAAACATTTCCAGATAAGATCAGCCTCCTTGAAAGAATCTAGATCAGCTGGCTTTGGCTTGGGTGGAAGTAACAGAGAGAAATTGTCGAGAATCAGTAAGGGTCTTTTCTTTGTTTGCCGACAATCTTCTTCGCTCTGCAATATGTATTGCCCTCCGAGAAGAGTTTTAAGGTCTTCAATACTAGGATTTTCAGTTGCACTGAGTCTGCTTTGTGGTAGGTCTTTTAAGATTCGTTTACAGAGCTCTTTGGGGGTCTTGATTCGCGCATGTTGCATGTCGATGTGAATCGGTTTAAGTGTAAATCCAGTCGTGAGCCACCATCCTTCTAGAAATCGAAGCAAGGCACTTGATCCAGAATCGTACTTTCTAGACAAGAGTAAGACTCTTCCAACCTCAGAAGTGTCATTTTTGCACAACATGTTCTCCAGCTCCAAGATGCTTCTGTCGTGACCTAGGGGGACTTGAAGATTTGGCGCAGTTTCTTTCTTATCATGGTTCCACAAACCCCTGAGCCCCAAGCTTCTCGCCGGAGGAACCGATTTAATAGTCCTGATAGGCGGATCATAGTCCGTCGAGCTGTAGACAACCGGAACTACCCAATCTTCCAACGTGAGCTCAAACCCAAATCGTCCCTTCCGTATTTTGTTGTCCCTCATCGCGGTTCGAGCCACTGCTGCCGAATCCGCAAAGTTAAAACCGGAGGTAAGAAAGGCGCCGTAAAACGCTTCTAGCAAGGTATTCACTGCGCTAATTTGCAGCTTGTAGGACATTGCGAGTACATGTGGAACTCCCGCTGTAACAAGCATTTTTGCCAAGTTGGCGTTCATTCCTTCATCACCACGGGCAGACTCGCATGCGTTGAGCACAACATATCTTACACCATGCTCTTTCACAAGATTTGTAATCGAGGAGGCGGATTTCTCGTCATTGTTGGCAAATACGAGCTTTAAACTATGTTTCACAGTCAGCAAATAGTCTCTGCGGTTTTTTTTGGGAACAACAGTCATCACCTGCCTTTTCTTTTTGCTCTCGACTTTATTAAACTTCCCGTGGACATCGAAATGAAGAAGATGATATTGCTGATTTTTTGCTTTGGCATTTTGGAGCTCGGCTTCCAAGGCGGCGAATGTACCTGGACGTACAATATGAATAGTGACCACGGAAGATCCAGGCGGCATTGACTAGAGTATTCGAACTATCGGCAATGCAACCTGGGTGTATTCTGCTTGATCCTTGTCACGGGATCTTGCAGCGACTAGTAAAATGTTGAACGTATTGGACCTGTGATCTGTTTACGCATCCATTGAAGGGATTACTGTTTTTAGAGTCTTTCGTCGAACAACTATTCGCCCAGTATGGGATGGCATTTGGTCTTCCATCAGTTCCCATGGGAGAGAGTGAAAGGTTGAGTTCTTTCCATGGTCAATTATATCGATTGTTTTTGTCTCGCTCGCGCTTCCACGGGGTTGATTTCGCAAAAGATCCCGGATAATCTCTCCATATCTTCCCAATTCAACCTTCACCTCCCCTGCTCTTTTGGCTGAGAGTGGCTCGATGGGAGCGAAGTCCTCAAGGTACCACCGAAACGACCGAGAATCGATTGTGTGGTTGGAGAAATGTATATCGCGCGGCCTGCTGTTCCACGAAGTTTGCAAACGCCAGGTATGTTTCTGTTTTTTGCCCCCTTCTCCCTTCTCGATTTCTTCAATTGATATTCTCATTGTAAGGCTTCCTTCGACACGAATTATAAGCGAAATGTAAGACTTGTTTCGAATTTAGAACACACTAGGGTTTCTCAACATAGTCTTTGAGAATAGTGGAAGTCCTCGAGACTTATGAATAACCTGGCGAGCTCAGCTGAAAGCTTACCAATACCCCGGCGCTTCCATCTGTTACCTGAGCCAACAAAAGAAGTGAGCTGAACTGACGTTGCATAAAGCCGCAAGCCCAGAACTCCCAAAGCGCTTCCGTCCTTGAAGCGAACCAACAATGTTCTAGTGCCAAGCATGAAAACCAAGGTCTGATATAGAGCAGTGTAAATAGAACGGCCTAGACAATAAAATAATTCATATTACAGCCTCGCGACTCCCAGAAAACTCCGGATTGAAGCTAAGAAATGCTGGATTTCAATACAAGAACCACTGCGCATCCTCGATCGCAAGAATCAACACACCCAAATCACAAACATGGCTCCCAGCCCACCCCGCTTCGTCCTCCTCGACAACCCAATCCCCAACACAGATAGACCTATATCCAACATGCTAGGTCGCTTTGTAGTCGACTACACCTCACCACTCGACAACTCCGCTCCTCGTAACCTTCCCGCATTTCTCACAGAGTACACCTATCACCACACCGAAACAAGCGTGTCCCTCCTCCTCTCCACCTCGACAAACAACACCCTCCACAGTAAACTGATGCAAATCTTATCACTCACCTCTTCAACTGATACAACACGCTCTCGAGAACTCACGTCTGAAGTTATCAAACCCTATCGATTGAGAGAGCATGATCAGGTTTTTGATCGGTTGGGAGATTTGCCAGACGTGAAGAGTGAAACTGAGGCGTTGTTTTATAGACCTGGACAGAGGATCCGACAGGTCTATATGATTGTGGGGCTTAAAGCCATTGCAGATGCGAAGTCGAAGATCGAAAGAGGTGGGAGTTCAAAACATGAAGTTGGTACCCACGTGCCTATTGGTGCTGCTGGTATGGTTGCGGCTGGGCTACCGCCAATCGGAGGGGGCAGTATAGGCGCTGAATGGAAGCAAGATGCGAGTTCCACTGCCTTGATTGAAGCTGAACAGGTCGGAGAACAGATATTTGCGGTTGAATATCGGGTAGTGAAGAAGAGGCTATTGGCAGGGTGGAGAGGCGGTAGGAGGATTGAGATGGGGGGTGTCAAGAGATTTGGATGGGGCGAGGGAACGATGGCTGATGATAGTGAGTCGGAAGACGAGGATGACGACGACAATGAGGATGAGAATGAGGATGAGGATGAAGATGAGGATGAAGAAGACGACGAAAAGCTACCACAAATTGGAAAGTCCGATGTGAAGAGACTGGGGAGATTTACAATACAGTAGTACTTGAGAATGCAACACTTATTCCACAATACGAATACACGAATCTTCCATTAGAAGATCCATGTGCGCTTCAAGGCCAAAAGAACCCCGTGAGATAAGATAGATACGGATTTATTAATAATCGGAAAATTCCGACCAGAGTGTGTACCCTAATGTAATATTACACATGTTAAAGTCTGGAGGAGAAGAAGAATCAGAACCCAAAGTGTACTAGGAAGCTCTAGGAATGCAAAGCTGCGATTATCGACCAACCCGATAATATCAATGCCAAAATCTATGTAATATCTGGTCGAGTTGGATGCTTGTCAATATAGTGGCCCCAAAGAGCGTGCAAATATAATGTTCTAGTTGTCTATTGAACTTGGATGTTATTGTGTTATTTCTCTTCTGCTATTATCTACGGTCGCACAAAACCTCAAACTACATCCTAGCTATATCAAAGGAGAAGATTATGTTAGACTATTTAGAGGTGCCTGGGAAGCTCAACTAAATGAGGGTAGCTAAGTCTAGTGAGAAGACTAACGTCTGCCTTGTATAGGAGGGAGTGAATAAGATAAAGGGGGGTAAGTCTTTCTATCAGTATTAGAGAATCCTGGTTCTAGCCACAAGAGAAATATTGCCACTCGATCAACTTATTCGTCCTCTTGAAAGGCGGAGAAAAGATAATAGGAATTGTCAACTAAATATATTAATTAACTTAATGATGATATTTTGGATTCTGGGCTGTATATTAGTAGGAGTTTGTTTAACATATAAGATCTAGGGTTATGTGATAAATAGGATTTACCTAGACATGATTTCTAATGTCAAAATAAGAAAATAGTAAGCTATATTTGGAATACGTGGATTCTAGAATAGATATGTGACCTTTGCATCCTACGCGAGCAGAAGCGTTAAATCTCAACAGAGAACATATCAGATGATAACTTATTTTACTTTGATAAGTTAATCTACAAAAACCTAACAACACCTATATATCCCAAATACGACCCGCGTTTCTCCGTTGCTGCCGCCGCCGTTGCTGCATCATCCAATCCCGCTGCCGACATCGCCGCTTATACGCAGATAGGCCATATAATCGATCGTGCTTGACCCGCCGCTGCTTTGAAGCAGCCTGTAGCGTGCGGCGATCGTGCTTGGTGCGATACCATTGATCCAGCCAGCGATATTCCCCTAGCTGAGGCGGGACCCGAGCCTTCCACGCAATCCCCCCAGGATCGCCGTCCGCACAACCTGTGGGGTTCTCGATCCCCAAAGGAAACCAGGTGAATGACTTGCGGCGTTGGATCTGCTGCCGGAGACAATTTCGCACCTGCGGTAACACCAACCCGCGAACAGCGTCCAGCTGGAAGCGAGGGACGCGGAGCTTTGAGAGGCTCCAGAAGCCAGGCGTCTCGTGGGTGAGACCAGCAGCTCCATGGCCTCGTACGCAAAGACGTGGCCCGTGTGTCTGTACAGCCGGCAGTCAAGCAAGGCGACGCTAATGGCCAAGATGTCCTGCAAAGGGAACAGCGTGTGGCAGGATCCCAGGCCGTGGGTAAACCAATAGAGCAAGCACTCGAGATCAGGGAAATCAAGCACCTGGCCAAGGCGATACGAGAAACCATGATCAAGGACCTTGACAATGTTGGGTAGGGGAAGAGAGGGGAGCATGGTGAGGTAGACGTGGCAAGCCAAGCGATAGATTCGTGCAAAGGGGGGCAGCTGAATCAAATCTGTCGAGGGGAGATGGTCGGTCGCAAGGCGAGCAATCTGCACCAGGATCTCAAGAGGGAGGTTGGCAAAGCCACCCATGATATGCGATGATATCCAAAGAATCCAGGGGACTAAGCTTGGAAGAAAGAAAGAGAAGCAAGAAGAGGGGTCCCCCTTAATATTAATTAATCGTACCATGTTTCCCCGAGCCATCCGACAATCGGATCAAGGTGAATTCTAGCCTATAAATCATTAGAGGAAATGTACCCACGGAAGATATTAAGAAAAAGAAAGGTGCTTAGGCTTATGGCAGGTTGCTAGCGCCACGACCGATTAACCGAGGGGGGCACAACGCGATGGCGAGAATCAGCGAATGAGCTTCAGAAAGTAGAAATTAAAGTACGATAATATATGCTTGATGAATCTATTAAAAGGCTAGATTTATTAAAAGCAGAAACTAAAAGCAGAAAGATGCTGAAATTATTTTTTAGCTTCTTTGAAAGGTCTAGAGAGGTTTATGCTTTGGAACAAGTACGAAGGCTTCATGCGAGCCTACGGCTCGCATCCACGTACAGGTCGCACAGCCACAGCTGAGTTTTGTGCCTCAGGCTTTCAACTTAAATTACACGTAAATATTATACAGAGTGGGGTCGGGTTGTTTCGTACTAAGCCAACATTGTCAGCCGAGGTATTGATCTGCTTGGCAATCATGGAGAATTTGCGCACCACAAGCACTATATGGGCTAATAACAATTTCCTATATAATGGTGGGGCCATAGATTATGAATAAGACTGTTTTAGAAGGCTTAGAGATAATATAATCTCAGTGGTGGAGCTTTGGTAGAGGAATACTATTATACTCTAAACTAGGGCCCTTTGCAAATCAGGCGTGAGGGCAACGATATAAGTGCAATTTTTTTTTTAGAAAAAGCGGTCTAGAGTGTCCGAGAGTGGCTAAAGAACATAAGTTATAAAAATTTAATAGGAGATATTAGGATGTGCAAAGATTTTAATTTTTCAAGTCAAAGTACCTATGATTTTTTTCGGTACACCGGTTTTTTCGGCACACAGGGATGGACGTTACTAACTCTAAATATGAATACTTTTTATTGTAGTTAGTTTAAAAGAGATATTAGGAAGAAGAAATCAAAATCCTTGCGATTTCATTGGTCTGTCTCGGCACACAGGGTGTCTCGCTACGCAGGGAGGGACGTTATTCAGCAAAGCACGTTATAGCAATACAAGTATGTTAGACATCATAAAAATAAAAAAACCTGGTGCTCTGTAGCTTCAACTGAGTAGCAAAGTACAACGTGTCTGTGCCAGTTGAGGAGCAGTCTCCAATTGAAGCCTTCCCTGTTTATTTTCACCATGACTGCTCCAAATATTCCTAGTGCAAGGAGTTCTCTACCATCCTCGCTTCAGTAAGGATATCGAGATCTTTCTGTATGTGACGTAGAACTACGTGCTTCGAAGACTGAGGTTCAACTTCACCGCATAAACCAATAAATTACCAATCGCATAATCAGCCTTCCATTGAACAACTCATGACACTTAGAGCTTGCTTCGTATCTAGGCTTCACTTTTGGCGGCGCTCAAAAACGGCAGCTTTCAAATTACCGCGTGCGCCCACAGCCCATGTTTTGCTGCGTTCGTTTCCAGTACCAAGCCACTTTTTGCCACTTGACCGATACAGATAAAGGTGGCACTTGTTCCCTTGCTTCAGCCTTCGAGTATCTATATTCACAGCCATGCCAGAATCACCTGCAAACAACATCCATAAGTCTCATTCGAAGCCTTCCTATCTTTCAATTCAAGATCCTCCTCAAGTCAAAGCTGTCGAGATTGACAAAAGTCCACTCCGCATTGTGCCATTTCCAGCGCTCCGTGATCGAATTCGCCAACTTTTCCTGCACCAAGATCACTCGAGTGGCTACCATCCAGAACCCAGCTCTACAAGGTCTGGACCTCGTCTTGCAATGATCACATCTTGGATAAAGACCGAGGTACCAAAAATAGTATATGCGAACATGCTTGCTCTTCTCCTCACCGGGCTTCTTGCCGGTTTCGGCCTCCTTCCTATAATGTTCACTTCGATCCGTGATTCCCGTGCCCTAGATGGCGTTGGAAGGGCTGGGAAAGCTGTACTTAGCGCAGCTCAAGATGCTCCTATATTAGCGGTGGTAGGGACAGCTTTAACTTGTGGCGTAGTTGCACTGTCTTGGCACTGTTGGGGAAATTGGGCTAAGTATGTTTGGCTGACAGATCGCGCATTTTTGTGAGTTGTCCTCTCGACTCGTGTATGATGATCTTAATGTTGACAAGGGCAGACCTACCCTCCTAGACTCTGTCCTTACTATTGGTATGGCCTTGCTCAATGTCTGCGCGGCCCGTGGCCGTCAGTGGATAGTCACAGCATTCATGACCGCGGCTGCAGCGACAACTACGACACTTGTTGCTATTATAATGTACATAGTATACGAAGGAATGTCTGGCTCGGCTTGGGAGGAGGAACCCGTACTGAAAGAGACTCGTGTTGCCTGATAGGCGGTTGGAGTACTTTGTGGAAAGTGACTGCTGGAACATCATTTGCTTTGTTGGGTGGGACCGTTTTGCGCGCTCAGCAATTGATTTATAGAGTCCAATATGGATAGCTGAAGATATTTATTGCATTGAAATACGCGTATACGCTCAACCTATAATCGCTGACCTTTTTTCATTCGGCGCAATCACTGCTGAGCCTAGTGAACTTTATGGAGTAGCGTATTTGGGTTGAATCCAGAGGACGGGATGGAAAGGCAGCAGAGATATCTTCCCACGAGCGGTTTTTTTTCCTCCTTCATCTTGACTAAAGTCGCATCCTCCTCTAGTGTCCATAGAGCGCACTTTCTTGAATAAAGACACCAATTCTATATTGCATGTCTTGGAATGTGTGATGGTGCGGTTAGGTATTCAGTGTTGATGGTTGGTGATCATTTAATGATTGAAACGGAGCCGGCAGTTCAAAGTGTTCTGGGACATCAGCCAGGTGAAACTCAAGATTGAAAGTCGTATTGGGCCCGATCCTGGTGCTTTTGAGGAATCCATGAAAAGGTCATTCCTGATACTCGGCAGCGAGTTTCGACTTATCTCATCTATACCGGTGGGGCTCCAGGAAAGGTATGGAGTGAGGATTTGCTCATCAGCTGCCGAATTTTTGACCACGAGTACGCATACTTTTAGGCCGCACATGGCCTCTCTCAGCAGATATAGATGGTGAGCGACGGAGTTGTTTGATATCAGACCTCGCGCTGTGCTGACCACGACTCTCAAGACCTTCATCACTGAGTGGCGAGAGTAGCCTCCGCCGTTTTGCTGGGCGTATGCCCCCGTGTTCTTCGTTGAGAGAATCAGAATCAGCGTCCTCGTCCTTAAAGCCGGCTAGGCCATCCTGTCCTTCTCCATTCTGCAAACATTGCCCTAGAGCCAACTCAACGAGCTCTTTATCCTCTCCTTCCAGCTCGCTCTCCTCTTCAAGCTCTTGCTGTCGTTGTATTTCGTCTCCTCTACTGCTCCTACCGCGTCTTCTTCTTCCGCATCCTGTGCCTCTTTCCCTCCTCCCTCCGCCGTTTGTTGCATCGCCGAATCCTCCTTCTCGCCCTCGGCTGAGGTCTCGACTCGAGTGGTATCTCGAAGCTAGTTTGTTCTGACACGAACATTTTTGGCCTGAAATGGGCTATTCTCTTGGTATTGCAATAGTCGAGATAAGTGATGATAAGGAGTTGAAGAGCTGGGCATGGTAGCCGACCGTGACTTCTCTTGCTCTTCGAATACTAGTAAAATAGCATTTGCAAGTTGCACCAGAGAAATCGGATATCCGCAGTCGTTAATCCAACGCCCGTCCTCAATGTCTCATCATTCCTCGCGACCGGACGCACCAGCCGACTTGCTTGGCTCAGAGAAAGATCTGGGGAAGGTGTGGTGGGGCGGAGAGTTCAATAACGTGCTTTGAGTGATATGTTCGATGGCTTGCTAGTGATTTGATATTGTAGCGGCTGACAGAACTAGGAGAAGAATTGAGGTTGCTCTCGTGTGAAGGCAGAAGGTATGCCTTGCTGCTCACTAGATCTAGGTTTTATAGTGGCTCGTAAGTATAGCAGCCCTCCTCAACATCATACCATGGACTGGATGCGCCAATGAACTTTGTGTGCCCGGAGGTAATTCCTGAGGTCGCGAGAGTGTTACGCAGAATCATATCTCGTTCAATATGCTCAGCATCGACGTCTCCAGTCGCGCCTTCGGCCTTATCCCCAGAAGCCGTCTCATCTGACAAGTTATTATCAAAGACCATTGGTTGATCTGCGTGTGACTAACGCTTCCTCGCATGATGGGCAGCCGGTTTGCCTATCTGGACTGTTGCCCAGATGTTCACCCAGTCTCGATTTTGTTCGATGGCCTTGCGGTCCAGTTCCGCTAAGAGTTGGCTGTTCTATATGTTGAGATGGAGAACTTCGAGCGCGAAGCATTTTGAACTATTTCTGAGTGATGGGAGATCGTCGTCTGTTTCATCGCCATTAGTAAGAGCACGCTTACGACCTGGATGACAGATCCAACCTTTTCACTTTCGGGGCATCTCTTTCACCTCTCGCCGCGGTCCGTCTGTCTGCCTCAGCATGATAGCTAGAAGGGTAGAAGTGGTCGTAGGTCTACGTATTTTCTGGCTGCCGCTGGTGGTGGGTGAACGTCCGATCTTAGCAAGCCAGAGAGAATGCTATTCCGAAATGATGTTTTGGATGGAGGAAGCACAAATGAAAAATATCGAGCTCTCTCGAGGCACCCATCACGACACGAAGGGAACAGAGGCAAAACCAGTTTGTAGAATTTGTGGTATTTTCAGTGAGGGGATTCAGGTGACTTGAAATAGAATCTGTCGACAACCTCCTGCTTGTGACTCACCATCCCCCCCCCCTAGCCTTTCGTATTCGGGCCGTTTGATGCTCAGCAGGAACACCAATGCTGCTGCCGTTGTCAAGTACATTGCCGTCTGCCATAGCCACGTTTGACAGAAATCGGTCCTTGTCACAGATCAACTAGATCAAGGCATACAGCATCAAGAGCTGGGCCAGGCTCATATTTGGATCACCCCAGTTAAGCTGCCCACGTCTTGCTGCCGTTTGGTGCGCATCACCTAGATCTCCAAACTGGTACCATTGTGAGTGATGCCTTCTAGCATGTGTCGCTCGTGTTTCGCCGCAATGTTGTCCTAGGCATTCCCGGTCCACCTGTATCTTGTATCGCCGCGTCATCACCGAGCTAGGCAGCCCGCAGCTGCCGCAATATGCATTCGTAATCGACCAGGACACCGGCTGAGAGTTGGTGTTTACTGGCCAGTGCCCCCGCTTTTCCAAATTAGGGCATCTGGCAAAGCTTACAGAAAGCCTCACAAGAAGCCAGAAAGCTTTCCAAATGCGAGGGAATCTAACACGCGTCGTCATGATATCATGCGGGAAGTAGGATGGGTACGAGCGAGTGGATTCGAATCGTTGAAACTCTCTGGCGTTACCATTGCTGTAAAACCATCAGGAAGTCTGTTTTTTCAGCTGAGGCGTCAGTACGGATCTAGAAGTATGCGAATGGAGGTGGGGGAATACTAACTCTCCTTGGGATGAAGCCATTGGAAGGAATAATGGACCCATGTGAGGCAGAGAAGGCACAAGAGTGAGTGTCGCGAGGTTGCAAGAGAAATTTAAGAGTATAGCGGTCGAACAAAGGTAATGGTATGCCACAAGCTGGACTCATTCGGCCTTGATCATGTCCATGTGAACATATTCAGTTGCGACAATGTGTCAAGAGGCCAAGAGAGTGTGTGTTCTAACCTCGACCAAGGTTGGGAGGAATAATTGAAGGAAGCTGGTACTTATGTCGTCTGAGAAAGTGTAGCCGAAGGCCGCGCGGCACTAACATGAAGGCTCAGCTCAGCTCAGCTCGGGCCGTGCTCAGTCACGTGCCCGTTAAAGCAGCTCGGCTCCCTTCCCAATACGAATGTGGATTTTGTAGACATAACTTTTGGTGTGTGTATTATATATATATTTATATAAGTTACTTCTATAATTTTATACTTTATTATAAATTACTTTAATTATTTAAATATATAAGTTATATATCTTCTTATATATTATATAAGTCTTAATTATATAAACTATTATAGTCTCTTATAATAAAGAGACTTATTTAATAAACTAGATTCTATATTTTATATATACTATTCTAAGGTTTATATAATATATAAATTTATATTTAAATACTAGTAACCTTTAAAAGAATTAAAATAAAATCTAATATAAATAAAATTAAACTTTCTTCTAAGTAAATATTATATAATAATATATAGTATTTTATATTATATATAGTTATATAATACTATTCTCTTAGCTCTCTCTTTCTATCTATCTTAAGATATTTATATTAATAAGATTAGAAAGTACTTATTAGTAATCTTTATTACTAAGAGTAATATAATATATAAAGAACTTATATATATAAGAAACTTATATATTTTACTTTATAACTCGACCTTCTAATCTCTATAACTACCTACTATAAGCTATAAATAAGTAACTACTAAACTATATTCTAAAGAAGATATATAGAAGATAATAATTAGCTAGAAAAATAAAGAGTTTTAGTCTATTTAAGCTATAGTAATCTACTTTAAGGTTCTAGTTTAAATACTTTATAATCGAATAACTAGATAAAAACTAAATAGTAGTCTATAGGAAGGTCTAATTACTATTAAACACGAAAGAAAAAACTCTAGAATAATAGATTATACGTCTTATAAGTACTAGATATCTAGTAACTCCTACGTTAGTAATAGAAATAACTAAGTAAATTTACTAGAAACGTATTAAGCTTATCTTCTCTCTAGGTATCTAATCTATTTAACTACCTCTAATTAGCTACGAATAGCTCTACTAGTTCTTAAATCGATATCTTATATTATAAGAAACCTACTCTAGATAATTAGAGTCTATAAGATAATAGAAGGCTATATATAATAGAATATTCTAGTAGTTTAGTATATTCTAGTTATAGTTTACTAAATAGAAGTACGAACTTTAGAACGTATATAATATAGATAAGATAAGATTTATAGTAGATATAATATAATTAATATATATAATAGTAGATTTAACTTAGAAATTAAGTTAGAAGACTATACCTAGAAGGTAAGAGTAGATAACTATAATTAAGTATATTAATACTACTAGCGAGACTCTTCTACCTATAGTTATATTTAAGGCTAAAAATACTAATTTAAGCTAGATACTATAAAACGTACTAGCTAATTAGAGGTTCTTAATAAGTAATAGTAGTTAGACTTTAGATAGCTATAGTT
>MU251892.1:0-20296 GCA_019669835.1 Amylocarpus encephaloides
ATTAAAGCAGCATTAGAGAATCACTATAAATGGCATAGTTTTATGGCAGAATCCCCCCTGTCATTGCATTAATTTTGAAAACCCCCTTCCGTACGAGTCACAAAGTGCGTTTGTCTCCAGTGCCCCTGTCTCCGGTGCCCCTGTCCCAATTGTTCCCTGGTCCCCTTTGTCCTTTGTCCCTTGTCCCCTTGTCCTCCTTGCCCCTCTTGCCCCCCATCTCTTGGGTATTCAAGTCAGCAAGGCTCGTCCTTCGAAATCCCACTATTCACTCGCTTGATGATAAGCGCTCTGATTGGCCAGAGGCTCTCCCAGACCCTCTCTTCCCGTTTGGCGCTGTTCGACAGGCATAAAGCCCGACAAGCCCAAATTTCGTCATCTTGCTGGCTGCGTCATCCTCATTCTTCCCTTTCTTCCCAAAAGTTAAAGTCGAAAAGCAGAAGCACAGAGCCGCATCGATCCCGTGGCCCAACGTGTGTCCTCCGTATTCCGTAAGGACGTACTCCATTGATATCAGTCACTGCCTTTGCCGACCATCCTCTCCTGGATTCGCGCCGTTGGTGTGCGATCGCGCTTGCTTTGGGTGTCGCCGTGCGCCAAAAGAAGCTTTCCGTTCTCCAGCATTTCTGTCGCAAAACACCCGTCCCGTGTACGTCACCGCCAGATACGAAGTACTCGACAGACAGACAGACAGAGAGACAATCTCTAGAGACACGCTCCGAGACACGCTTCAGTCACGTTCGACTCGACTCCAACCCAGAAACACACTGTCGTACCGATTCCTGCTCTTGCAAGATCTCGCAGAGCGATCGACGCATGTAATACGGCTGCTGCTTCGACTCCGCGTGTGATAATTCCCTCTGGCGAACCTGCCACGCATTGTGGGCAGTGAAGGTCGACGTGGAAGTGAATTTGTCAGGTCCTTGCCACCCTTTGAAGACGATCTTCCTTCATCCTCTTCTGCACGCAATAACCTTCCCGCCGCCTGCAACCACCAACTCTTTTCGCACATCGACTAGAGGCATATTCGCATTCGAGGTCGCATCCGGTCTCTACTGAAGGATCTCGCAGCACCGTGGTCGTCGCAATCGTCGAACACGCACCACGGAGTACAGAGTATTGTCGGTGGCAGATCTCCAAAGTCGTACGTTGGAAGAGGAGTCTCGAGTGTGGTCGAAAAGTGACCCTAGGCCGTGGCTAACGTTCTTAGAGGGCACGACCTAATCCCTTACGAAACTGTACTGTGACGTACGGACCGACTGAAGGTGCTTGTCGTTGAAACCCACCACTTAGACATACGCCAATAATTGTTCACCTATTCACCTGTTCACCGGCACGCACCCCACTCGCACACCACACGACCTTTTGAGCATCGTCATCGCTCTCCGTCACGACCACTGCCATTGTTGACAAAGGCGGTTCCCCCTGTGTCGAAACTCAATCATGGGAAAAGCTTCCCCTGTTGTCGCAAAGAAAAGCGACACCCAGTCGCCGGTACAAACCAAGGCAGACCCTCCAATTCCAGCAGGTACGTTCGTGTGATGATTTATCAAAGTAGTTTCTCCTTCACAGAAGTATCAATAGCACCAGGGGCGGTCTAAGCTGTTGCTATCGTTCGTCCATCGATATCATGACTGCCTTGGTCCACTTACCGCTGTCGACAGGAAGCATGCGATAGGTGGCCGCTGTTGCCGTTGCTCTTTGTTCATGTCCTGCTCCCCTCTAAGGATTCATGGCGCAAACCAAGAGTCCGAAGGCTCGACAGACCATTGGAAAGAAAGCTGCTGACCTCTTTCAAGATGGAGCATCAGATGTAAAGAAAGAAGACGCGCCCAACCCCGAGGCTTCAGATACAGACCCCCTCGGTCCACCACCAAGACCCGGGGCGACACAACCATTACTCGGTACCCCCGATTATTTCTCAGCGATCCACACCAATATCTCGACGGAAACGAATCCCTTCGAAGCCTCCTTTGCGTTTGGTAGCAGCACGAGCGGTGGTGGACAGGTACAGACGCCAGGCGGCACGAAACTTCCATCAGTCGCGGCGCTGACTTCTCCCGCCGGCATACTGGGTACTGGGGTTACGCCCAATTTCTGGGGAGGTTTACGATCAGGGCCCTTGAGCCCAGCTATGCTATCTGGACCTCAAAAGGGTGACGACTACTTCAGTGACGGACATCATCTACGCGGCGGATTCCCCACGCCGAATGAATCAAGCCTTCGGTCCGGGTTGACTCCTGGTGGCGGAGGTTCTATGTTCCCCGAACCGAGTCCTAATTCCCAGGCTTTATTCAGTCAACTCGCAGGTGGCGTTGCCACCCCTACTACTCTAGATTTTCATCGTACTGCTATGAGCGCTGCTGCTTCCCGGAAACGTGAAGCAGCGGCGTCCCAGCAGACCGTTACCTCTCAACCCCAAGGAGCAGTGAATGGTATAGACGTCAAACCTGCAGTACCTGGCCCATTTGATCAGCACGACGCCAACGACGCCGCAAACGGTCTTTTCCTACTTGCTCAACAATCCCAGACTCGAAACGGGCCACAAGCGACTAATCATTACACGATGGCACCTCAAATGTCAGTCCACGGTCACCCAAACCAGCCTCCACAGAACATATCGATGGCGGGTCCGTCGTCGGAAACATCGCCTCCTATGCATAGTCGAAATGCAAACGGAGGCTCCAATAGCACCAATTCTATGCGTGGTGCCAGTGAGATGAGTGGCGGTTCGGAAGAAAACGAGCCTCACAATCGACCAAATACCCGCGGCAAGGGAAGGCGTGGAAACTCAACCGCTCAGACCAACGGACGTCGAAAAGCAGACGAGACTCCAAGTAAGGGTCCTGCTGCTAAGAAGTCGAAAGCCAATAACGGCAATGCCATGATGTCGGAACCTCAATCGGAAGAGGAGCCCGATCTTAGCAAAGACGAGTATAATGCCAATGGTAAGAAAATGACCGACGAGGAGAAGAGAAAGAACTTCCTGGAAAGGAATCGGTAAGTCTCCAGCCGTAAGCTGTCGTGTCTTTGTACTCATATTCACCTAGGGTTGCGGCATTGAAGTGTAGACAGCGCAAAAAGCAGTGGCTTGCAAACCTGCAGCAAAAAGTTGAGATTTTCAGCAGTGAGAATGATCATCTGAGTCAACAAATCTCACAATTGCGGGAAGAGATTGTGAATCTAAAAACGATTCTCATGGCTCATAAGGATTGCCCAGTATCTCAACAGCAAGGACTCGCCGGTATAGGCATGCAGCAATTCATTGAAGGTTACAACGGCCAGATAAATCCATATGGCATGGCTCAACCTCCGATGGGTGCTCAGCAAGTCATGTCGGGTGGTCAAGGAATGCCAGACCGACGATTTTCATAATACCATGATCCTGTACAGCATGGATTTCACAAAAAGCATGGATAGTAAATGCTTGGGACGACGAAAAACATGCACATCTTGTCTTCCGGATCCGCTTCACGGTCCTCATTCATCTCTAGCTCCACACAAAACTTTCTATAATGCGTAGCATTGACGCCGAACTCATGCCCACTCGACCCCCGATGTATTGCCTTCTTTCCACCGCAATATGGCAGCAAAGGCTGTCTTTCTTGGACATTTTCAGATCAAGATTTGATGGGAATTTCTCATCTTCAATGTTAGCTTAGCCTGGCGTTTGGAGACGACACTCATTTGTACACCAAATTTCACCTCAGCACTCGCTCCTGGATTTGTATTCGACTTCGCATCGGCGGGCTTTTCGCTTGTGGGAATGTACATATAATATGGGCGGGCGGTCTACATATATTTTTCAGGATCTCTGGCGCAAAGAACGGGATGGCAATGACTCGATCATTGGGGGCGTTGAGGTCTTATTGAAATTGGCTTCCTCTTTCGAGGGAAGGAGAGGAGTTCTGTAAGAGGGGAGATCATACACGGGAAGAGCAGCGAGGGAATCCGGAATGGAAAATGGTCGGTCGCGAAATACATGGATTTTGATCAATATATCTTGGCGTGACTTTATGTTTGATGGTGATTGTTCATGGTTAATGTTTCACGACATGCTGTCCGGTTGGTGAAGGCTACCACATAGTCCCGCCTCAAACTGAAGCGAGTGGGACAGGAGACTATTTGGTGAGACGTGGATGTGGGCCGGACAGTAATACCTGAAATAGATAATTCGTGTGACAGGCGAAAGGTAGGTGGAATAAGGTTGTGCCCATATAACTAGGTTTCCAGATTCTGTTTTGGGTTCTCTGACCAAGGTTGCACCGCAATCAAGTATAATAAGTCGCTCTCTGAGACTATCATTCATGGAGCAAGCACCAAATTTACCAAGGAACAACCAACGCCTTCTATTAACATCGTTAGAAGTCTCCTGCGGTTGATCTTTCCTTCATAGGATTGCATTTCTGTCATTCAACTTGCTCCTGGGCGACTTTCATGGCTGTCTAAGTGGGAGTAGAATGCAATGTGAAGAACTCCGACTCTCCTGGAGACTGGTCGAGTTGCCATGACGTGGCTTGCTTAATGAATTCCTGGGGGCGTGGTTGATATCTTGGAGGTAATAAGGTTACATGAGATAGGATGACTGCGAATGTCAACGATGATATATATATATATATCCTTTAGGATTGTTAAATATGCCTTGTCTACAATGATGTTACTTTACCATAGTAGGAGCTGGTTCCACTAGTTCACTATACCATTTCCGGCCTAGCGTGGAATCGATGGGAGGAAGGCACAGGGGTCTCATTCCGAGCGCGCGACGTCCCAAGGCTTTCCACTCATATTTCTCAGCCTCCAGGTCAATATCACGAACTTTTTACTTCTTGACAAACGTTGCTCATCGGCGTGCAGGTGTCACCCCTTCGCACTTTCTCATCATTGACAGATGCAAAGACTGTCAAATATACCAACATTGCCGCAGGCGGTAGATATCCCGTTCAAGAACGCCACCACTGCATGATCTGTCAGGAATTATCGCCCCTTCGAACCTCGACGCTCATCCGGCAACCCGTCGCCTCTCGAACGACAGCCCACACACTTCCTCAAGATGGGACATCGTCACAGGAAGGACTTAGCTGCAAGTCGAAGACGGGTTGAGGATGGAGGCGACGAGGAGAGCGTCCTGGACGCTGGTTCTCTGAGTGATGATTCCCTGACGGAGGGGTCCATCATAAGTGAAGAGGAAGGAGGGGAGGGAGATGAGATTGCACACCACGAGGACGCTTCAATGGCATCTGCGAAGCTGGCAAAAACTAATGGGAGTGGAATACGCACTGCGATTGATGACAAGGCGTCCTCGGCAAATGGCAATGCATCTGGATCGACAAAGCCGCCAAAAAATGCTGGTAGCGACATGGACCTCATGTTGAACGGATTGACAATCTCAGAGGAGAATGGCATCCCAGAAGAACTCCACTATGAAGATCTCAGGGAGGATGTGGACATATTGGACCAAGAACCATCTCTGCCGGTTGTTCAGTCAACGGCCCAGATGGATCGGCAGCAAGAGCAGCCATACGAAAGACGACGAAGGGAGCACGAGGAATACAAGAAGAAGCGAGATGCAGACCCAGCTTTTGTTCCAAACAGGGGAGCTTTCTTTATGCATGACCATCGTCACTCAGGTCCTGCTGCTAATGGATTTCGACCCTTCGGAAGAGGACGAGGACGAGGTAGGCCTGGCATTGGGGGTCCTTATGCACCGTCAAGGTACGTTCGCATCGGGACAGTTGTTATATCATCTATTTACTGATGACCTTAGTCAAATGCCTCAATCCTTTGAATCCACAGACGCACCTTGGGCTCATGATATGCACGAAGTCATCAGTGAACCCTATCCTCGGCACGCTCCGTCATCAGGCTACGCAAACAATGCCTCGAATTTCCCTGCTCAAATACCAATAAGCGCTCCCTCGACTGCTCCCCCAAACCGAGCCCTGTCGACGACAAAGCATATTGGAAATGTGCAAATCAGAGTATTTTTGTCGAATATGGACAAGCCGATTGTGTTCCCCGGCATACCTGTAAAGCAGTACACTCGTCTTCCAGACCATAGACCACCCATGCGCCGAGACAAACCAGTCCGCATCTCTATCCCTGATTACCCACCACGCTACATATTTCCAGCAGTCGACCGGTCGTTCATCTTTATACCACGAGCTATGCGACCAAATCAACAAGGCTTCGGCGGTCGAGGCAGAGGACCTAGATCAGCGTTTGGCTCCATTGGAGGCTACTCTCGACGAACAAGCGTATTTGGTGGTAGTGTCCATGGCAGTACTTACGCTCCAAGTGTTGCCATGAGCCGACGATCATCACTTGCACGAGAGGTCAATAGGGATACCATCATCTCTCCTAATGGTTCAGTATTGTCCCGCCCACAGATGTCAATGGATCCTGCTAGGCCGGTCGTCAAATTACCTCCCACAAGTCAATCTGTTCAGCCACAACCACTTCCAAGGGCGGGTGAAGCCCACAATGGACCTCCTCCCACCGGTACCATTGATGAGCGTCGTCGACCGCCAACATATCCTCTTCCTCAGAAACCTACTTTCCGAGAGAATCGACCTAATCCAATCCCCATGCATCAACCTCGGCCACAAAAGGCTGTATCAGTTGCTGATATTGAGTCACCTGCTGGTTTGTCATTCAATCCACCTCAACAACATCAGCAACCATTCCACCAGCAAGTTCCGATGCAAGCCAATGGCAATAGCTATTCTCTTGAAAACATGCACTCGAGGAATCCATCTTATCCAAGCCAGGCATCGACTGGTACACCATTGTCCCAGATCCCTGAACGAGCAATACATGCGCAGCCCTTTCAACCAAACCCGTATCAGCCGCAACCACAACAACCAAGCTTCTATCCCCAACCATACCAAGTCATACCACCACCTCCTCCACCACCACCCCCCCAAGGATACTACTACCCACAACAATTCAATCCTTCCGTGGCTCCAGGCCCTAGCGCTCCTCCATTTGCACCGGCGCAACCTCCACCACCACAGCAACCGAGCCAGCAGCCTGATGCTTCTCAAGCTGGCTCACAAAACCTGGTAGCACAAGAGGTAAACGGCATGGTTTACTACTATGACGCCGCACAAATTCCAGCTGTCGCTACCTTCCCAGCATACCAGCAACCTCCTGCTTACCCCATGCCGCAAGTTGGTGGAGTCATGGGCATGGGTGGAATGATGACACCGAGTCCCGATGGATTCTATTACCCGCAAGCTCCTCAAGCCGTTGTCTATTACCAACAATAGGCACTTTGCTTGGGCTTACCACATTCAATGTTATATTCTTTTTAATGCTTTCGGCAATCTCGTCCGAGCTTCGGATTTCATTCTGCGTCTGGAAGCGTTGCTACTCATTTGCTCTTTGCACCTTGTCGGAGAAAAGATATGTGTTCTCGTCGATTATTGTTGAAGGGTGTACGGTCTCGCTGGGTTATTCGGTATTTTTGGGGTATATTTGGACCGATCAGAGCCACTTGGTCTACTAGTATGCAGCCACAAGCTTTTCAGCTACATGCATCATCTTCGTTCTTGGGTGTTCTAATTGCATGATGAGTCCTCTTCGCCGCCTTGTTGTTTAAGAAAGATCCCTCCCGTTGTTTTCTCGGGGCATTCATTGGGCAGTTCGTTCGGGGTCCTACCGTCAGGCAGCATAGCGAGTAGATTAGTAGTAGTGCTTAAACATGAGGATAAGTCTATGGTATTGGTTACTGCTAGGCTATCATTACTTCTCCACCTAACCATTTGCCTGTGTACTCCGTATGTGATGGCCTGGCGTAGGGGTCGGCATGCCAAGTGGGATGACTTTCCGGTAGGCAGCTCTTTATCGTTGAACGAAGGGGTATGTTTATATTGTTGACTGGGAGGTTTAGAAGAGGCGACGATATCACGTTAACCACACACAGACTTGCCATGATTTTCTAGGTTCCGAGGCTGGGTACCACGTTGTAGGTGAATGCGGCCCTCATAGTTTGAGCGAACAAAGGACTCCTCTTACCTGGGTAGGAATCCAGGCGGCGGATAGGTCATGCTTGACTCGTGCCGTGTGAATCGACCTTCTGGAAATGGGACAGTGGCTTTTAGAACAACCAAGTCGTGGGCTGCTGGAACAAGGCTGGTGATGGGTGGTCTGGGAGAATATTTACTCGTAAGAAGGCAACCTCGCGTTCCCAGAGAGACCGTTGAGTTTCTTAGCCTCCATCCTTTCAGGCCCCCCATTTGTCACCTTACTTCGAACTAAGGATGTAAGTCTGGAAGCAAGGATCGGGATTTGATAGGCTGACCATTGGATGGTCTCCAGCCAAGATGACCACTGGTGTGCGTCGTGATGGTGAAATGGTCGATGCGCACGTGAGTCTGACTCGTGACTTGCCTGGTGCCCCCTCCTTTAACTCATCCGGCTGTTTTAAGCTGCCTCGCTGCTCACCGATTATGAGCGCGGCCACCTGATATCCAAGGCCCCCATCGCCCTACTCGACGAACTGTACTGTACGTACCTCCTCTCCTGCCTCCACACTACGGAGTACGGAGCACAACCTCTCGCCGCTTTCTGTGGGTTCTCGAAGCTTATTTGTCGTGTGTCGCTCACATCGTTGAATACGCTAAAGGCTACCCCTGTCAAACGACGCCGCTTATCAAGACAGGAGCCGAAGAGCTCCAGGCACCTCTCCCCTCCCCTCCCCTCTTCATCTCCAACTTCATCCTCTGACCACCCTTCTCTTCTTCTTCTCTCCAACAACCACCTTCATCCATCTCCCCAAGACTTCATCTCCATCCGTCCTTGGGCTCTTCTCTTGTTCATCTCACGACGACATTGCAAGCTGCACCAACTAGTAGTACGTCCTGACATCCTGAGACGTGTGTACAACGTCACCGCTCGAGCTTCGTTGGCTGACACAGAACAGCCTAGTTCCAGCCGTCATGGCGTCGACCACTGCAACAAATCCTGACACTCTCGTCGCTTTGAAGGTCAATATCGAGGGTAGCAACCGTCGATTCAAGCTTCCACTTCGTGATCTGGGTGCTAGTACTCTTCCAGATAAGGTATGTTTGTTGGCTCCGGCAAGCGCCGGACGAGTTTCCCAGCCTTTGCGTCACCCGCCATCCATGACTTGCTCATATCCATTATTCATTTCCATGGCGAACTAACTTCGGTGTCTACAAATAGCTTCGATTCCTCCTCGCTATCCCACCCACTTCCGAAGCTGTCTTCGAGCGATACTCGGACAGCGCGGCCGCATTTGTCGTACTCGATCCAGCAAACACATCTGTCTACAAGCAACTGTATCGTGCAGCAAAGGCTAAGCTCAAGCTGCGTCTTAAGGTCACGGTGAAGGACAAGGAACCGGTTCAGCCAAAGCCAGCTTCCGTCGAGGACGAGGAGTCGGCTCCAGTCAGCCCCGTCGAAGCCGAAGAAGCTACTACACAGCTCGCCCCCATCCCACCCGCTCCAGCCTCGCCATCAGTTACCTACCCTGAGGCCCCATCGGTTGATGAGATCCAACGTGAAATGGACCAGCTTATCATCAATCAGTCCCGACACTATACTACGACTGTTAGTGGTGCCCACACTTCAAGCATCCCTCCACTCGCGGCTGCCTTGACTTGCTACCCACGAGTGGCTTCGTCTTGCCCCCGTACTGTTGTAGAGAACCAAGATGCGTCAAGTTTGATACCTCTAATTCCTACCGGTCGTGACAACTGGTTTGCTGAGTTGGCCGGTGTTTCCCAAGCTCATCAGAGCGCCCTCAAAAACAGTACTGATGCTCGACTTTCACCACACAATATCTTCTCTGTTTACTGCAACGACTGTGGTAATGCCATTCCAGATGAGCATTACCACTGCAGCACATGTGATGATGGAGACTTTGATCTGTGCCAGAACTGTGTTGATGATGGAGTTGTCTGTGGAGGCGCTGGACACTGGATGATCAAGCGTTTTGTCAAGAACGGGAAGGTTATCAACAGCGTCACCGAGCGTCTTGCACCTAAGCCAAAGGCACCTCTCACCTCCGAGTCCAAGGCCACTCTTGTGGAGGAGGCAAAGATCCCTCTCGCCACCCGAACTTGCAACTGCTGCATTGCGGGTAAGTCATGATTGCTCCCTTTGTGAGGAAACATCTGATAACACAATTCCTAGAACTCTCCGAGGAGCACTTTGTTGCTTGCACAAGCTGTGATGATTATGATCTTTGCGTTCGCTGTCACGTCAGCAATGAGCATGGTCACCACCCCAGCCATGCGTTTGCGCCAGCTGTTGAGGATACCAACCTCGGTTCAATTGCTCGGGCTCTCCTCGCACCAGGTCGTAATGTTGGTCACAATGCAGTCTGCGATGGCTGTGATAAGGTATGCCACGTTCTTTCTCGAACGTCTGTCCTGAACTAACCGACAATAGTATATCTATGGCGTCCGACACAAGTGCCTTAACTGCCCAGACTGGGACTTCTGCTCAACTTGCATGCCAAATGCCTCGTTCATCCACCCCACTCATCGATTTGTTCCTATCTACGAGCCATTGAACGATCTTACCGCCATTCACCGCTCATACAACAGCAAGGCTCGCCACCACGGCATCTATTGTGATGGTCCTCTTTGCAGCAATGGTACCCAGAACCCAAGCTGTGCAACTTATATCACTGGCGATCGATTCAAGTGTGCCGTCTGCCACGATCTTGACTTCTGTGCCAGCTGCGAAGCCAGCCCATCGAACCCACATAACAAGACTCATCCGCTGATCAAGTTCAAGACACCTGTCCGAAATGTCAACGTCACCACATTAGGCGACCATGAGGATGGTATGCCAATGCCGGTCATGGGAGACCGACGAACCCGAACCCACAAGGCCACTGAGACCACTCAAGCCCAGTCAGCAAATGCTGCCACCCAGGTTCAAACTATCGCTGATCTTCAACCAACTGAGATCGTCAAGCCTGAGGAGACTCATGAGGTCGAAGCCCCCAAGTCGGAACCAAAGGTTGAGGAGGTCGAGGAGGTCAAGGAATTGCCCGCTCCATCTGAGGAGTTGGTCGCCTTTTTTGTCCGTGATGTCATTGCCGATGGGACCAGATTTCCACCCAACTGTGTCTTCGAGCAGACCTGGTACATGCGCAATGCTGGTGAGACCTCTTGGCCAGCTGGATGCAGCGTCAAGTTTGTTGGTGGTGACAGCATGTGTGCTATTGATCCCGCCCACCCCGCTAGTGTTCATGAGCTTGTTTCCGCTTCTGAGAGCACTATTTGTTACACCGAGGTGGCTCCAGGACACGAAGTTGGTTTCACTGTTCTGATGAGAACTCCTCCACGTGACGGAAACTTCATCTCTTACTGGCGTCTTACCGGTCCAACTGGCGAGAAATTCGGTCACAGACTTTGGTGTGACGTGTCTGTCAAGGAGTCCGTTGTCAAGGAGGAGGCCAAGCCAGATGCAAAGGAAGAGGTTGTTGAGGCGGAGGCCGAATCCAAGGGTTCTCAAATGATCTTCCCCAAGTTAGAGGACACCCATGCCAGCAGTGTCCACCAGGAAGCACCAGCTGCGGCTGAGGAGGCCGATGACTTCGATGACTTGGTTGAGGACGTCCATGATGAGACAGATGAGACAGATGACGGCTTCTTGACTGACGAGGAGTATGACATTCTGGATGGCAGCGATGAGGAGTACTTCGCTGAGCAAGGAGAGGCTGCTGCCCAGAAGTAAATCACCTTCTACGGCATACGATATTATCATGGAAGAATTGCATAGGCGCATGGTAGGCGCAAGATTGACACGCTCTGGATAGCACGCACGCAGAATATGATGATCGGGGCTCGGGGGTTTGCGGCGTGGTCACGTTTTCCTTTCTACTGGATACTTTTTTTTCATATGTGTGTAATACACTAGGACTCTTACGTCTTTCCCTTGCCCTCGTTTGACATCACGATGGATGGTCGGATTTCCATTTGACCTATCGCCGCTTTCCCGGTGCATACAACACTCCTTGAAGTTGTTTCGTTTGAGCATTCAGAGGATGTTTGTCGGGTGAACGATGAAGGGTTGCCGGAAAATGATATGTATCATGAAGGAAATCATCGACGTGGGGATGGCGTGTCGATGGATCGCACACGACATGATCTACACGGCGATGACGCCCTCAGCAATACTTCACTTGAATTGCTATTGCAGTGTCGATCTTTCTCTATCTCTCTTCGTATCTCTCTCTTCTCGTTGGTTGCGATGGGCTCTGGGCTTTGCGTGTGTTATTTAGTACTTTGTATTAGGCAGAGGTCAATGCAATAAAGTACAAATTAACCCTTCTGGTGTCTGTGATGGTGAGTGAGGCTTCAATTATATGATGACAATCTTCAAGCCAAGGGAAATGGTCTCTAAACTGGGAATTCTTGCCACGATAACCTAGATAATACTCACAAGCCGTAGGTGCACAGAGGCTTCTGTCCTTGATCCTGTCTTTAGTTGCCCTCTGGCGTCTGAAGGGTTATGTATGAACTTCGACGTAAGACTTAGTATATCAGTATATGCTCTCACTCCCGTCAATTATACATGCTAATACTCCCCTGCCTTTATCATGCACCCCGAGCGCAATAGTACCTTTAGAAAATAAGTTTTATCTTATTTAGGAAGTAAACATACTCCTTGTGATAGCTGTGTCACATGTCTTACTACGTGAGTTCTTATTAGACTAAGTTGACGATATTCATCTTAGGCCGAAGTGTTACTAGTAACTAAGGGACCTACTTATCGCCCTTTATCTTTAGGTTCTCGCTCGATCCTTTCTTTCCTCCCTAGCTTAGTTTCCCTTAAAACATAAGACTATTTCGTAAGCCCCTCCTTTGGTATATTTATAAAGGCCTATTATATTAAAACTAAGCTTATCTTAATTACCTAGAAAGGTATTAAGAATATCCTAAACCTAAGGACGAGATATATATATAATTCGCTTATAAATACGAGATAACCTCTACTCTAATAATAAGTAACCTATTCTTATAAAGTAGTAAACTGTAATACTTAATCTAAGAAGTTCTACTACTTAATATAAAGTACTCTAATAATAGGCTACTATAACTCTCTAATATTAATATTATAGCGGGGAATCTAGTACTTTTTCTATTTATGTAAACTAGTCTATGCTTTAGTGTAGTAGGGGGTCGTAGTATATATCTAGCCACGACCTCGCTACTAACCTTTAGAGAATTAATTAATCTATTCCTTCTCGATATATATCCTACTATTATAGTTACACTACTACACCTGTTCTTTCTTTATTATTGTCCCTTTTCCTTTCTCCTTTACCGTCTCTCGCGTCCCTATACTTCGGTCTAAGATAACTATCGTCAACTTAGTCTAATAAGACCTCACGTAATAAGGCATATAACATAGTGAGAGCCTTATGCAGGAGTCAGAATTTGGTTTCTGGGGTAGGGTAAAGAGAGTATTTCTCAGGAAACAATTAAAAGGGACTGCTCTCTATAATACAGGAACAAGCGAGTCTTTATATAGAGAGTGACTGTCTGACTAATCAGGTTTTAATATCCTCCAGAATCTTCTTTGCCACCTTACCGACAATTTGTAATAATTACTAAGGAAATAAGTGACTCATATAACCACTATTACATTATAGTGGCTAACACATAGCTATTACAAAGTGTATATAAATTAAATTATAGGTTCATATCTTATATAGCTGTTAAGTAGTAAATTTTTAAGTTGGACTGTGTACTCGGGTAGGATTTCAGGTAATAAAAACTAAATTTGACAAGTAAATTCTATGCTTAGGTGGTGTAGTTGGTAACGCCACCTGACTTAGCGATTTTAGAAGTAAATCCCTAGCAATGAACATTTGGTTTCTCGGATTGTACATTTCGGGCTTGTTAGCGAGCTTCCACTTCCAAGACATTCAGCCACTGCTTCTACGGGGTCTCGTATCAACCTACTCCTGTATGCCAACAAGAGGAAATCCTTTTCTCTTTGGGGAGAAAAAATAAGCCAAAAGAAATCGCGTAATACTCCATTGATCGTCAAACACGTACCCACCCAATGCCCAAAGGGAGGCTTGAAGCGCTCCGTGTTGCATTCAAATTCACAAACCTATTTTCAACAGCCAAACACTGTCCACAATCCATAGAACATATGAGTCCATCCCTAAATCCGCACAAGGTGACCTCAGTTCCATAGCAGTCCTCCCCTATCGCTGGGCTTAGGGTCCGACTTTCTAGATGATCAAAAACTATTCATACCACTCACATCCATCCTCAGGGAGTGTAATATATGCAGACCTCTCCCAGTCCTCCATATTGCAAAAGTAATAAGCGCAAGCTTCGGCCACACAAGCGCAAGCCTCGTCATCCACGTTGAGGAATCTTCCACATTGGCAGTAGGGGCTTATCATATCATTCTCCACAAGCGGAATGGAAATGGCACCTCCGTTCCTGAGTCCATCTAGGAGGGAGAGCATGTTGAAGTTTTTCGACAACCACTCGTCACCTTCATTCAGTCGCCGATAGGAGAGAAGCTCTGTCTGGATCGCTGCCCACAACGTGCCAATGGTCCTACTTTGGCAGTAAAAATTATCATGGGCTGGTTTATAGTTCTCACAAGGTTCATCCTCTTCAAGCTCGGTTTCGTCATCTACGTCCTGCGCATCGCTTGACAGGTCGATCTCCATTTCATCGTCGCTGTGTTCAAAAGGTTCATCATCTTCAAGCTCGGATTCGTCATCTATGTCCTGCGCATCGCTTGACAGGTCGATCTCCATTTCATCGTCGCTGTGTTCCATATATGAGCTGAAATCATCTGTTCTGTTCCTTGTTGCCCTATATTCCCATCGTTAGTGTTGAAGTTGGCTTGGATTTGAACTCCTTTCGTCCCGAGCAAGAGAAAGCGTCGCACAGAAAACTTGCCAACCGAGCTTCGCTTCTTCAGTCCAAAAGGTCATCAAAGTCTTAGGTACCCGCTCTGCTAGCTCTAGCGGGTCAATGTCTTCATGGCTACATTCGTCTGCTCGCTCGGTACCCATGAGCGCTTTAAGAGAATCAGTTGCTTTGAAGAGCGGGTTGGCTCCGTTAGCGAGGAGACATACCAGGCAGGCGAGGATGCCGAACAGGTTTTCTCCTTCACAGCCACTTCTTGCGAGGTGGAAAGCGATCAAAACCAAAGAGTGCAGAGGAAAAAACTTCAACGGCACTTCACAACACTGACATCTCTTCATGAATAATCCACTTGGTGTGTTAACATCGAGTGCATCTACCGGTCCGAATATACGGCCAATACAATGAACTACCGCTTGTATTGAAGTGTGGCAAAACATGTGCTTCCATTCAAAAGGGATTGAAGCGTTGCCATTTGCAAACAATTCGCGGACACACTCGGAGTCTGCGTCCCATCGTCCACAAATGTCCACTTCTTCCCCCGGGAATCGTCGCAATTTCTGGAACGCGTCGTCAACAGTCACCGGCGTGCAAGAAGTGTGTCCCTTCAAAATTGTGATGAATAAGTTGTCCAAAACAGTATGTCCATAGTTGTTAGTGTATAGACTCAACCAACATTCGAGGTTATTCACTGATGCATCTAGAATGTTGCAGCAGGTCTTCGAACCATCTAGATATGTCGTGGCAAGATGGCAGGGGTAAAGACCCAAGATTTTAAAATCCTCTGAGCTGACTCGATCCAGGAGTTCCCAAAAACCTCCTCATTTCTCGCAATAATGCTGAAACTGAACGCTTCTTGCTGAATCTGGGTTTTGGACCGTCTTGTGATCTTGGTTATTTAGGACATTTCAATAGGCAAGTCTTCCAGTTTGATGTCACTGAAACAATTCGTTTCCAAGCCTTGTTGGAGCCTCTCGTATAGATTCTGGCTTAGGAAATCTTGTGACCATCGTGGCCAGCTTTTTCCACTGAACACATCTAGTTCTCCATCTTCGGACTATGGGTGATACTGTCGATCGTACTGAGAGTGGATAGCAGCGTGAATAGTCCACCGGCAAAGTCTTAAGGGCGATGACACATTCTGATAGCCAGTTGTTACGGCGCTTGGGGTAGTTGGGTACCGTGGAGTCCCAGCGCTTAGCATTGGAGTATTTGCCATTGATGAGATCATTCTGTCCTTGTAACGTTCGAGACTAAGAAGACCAGCAGTCCACTCGTGTGGTCCATGACCCCAATGTTTTGCTGTTTCAAATGAGAATAACTAGAACTGATACAACCAGGTGGTAAGAATTCTTACTTTGCTGTTGGTATGATGACACTCAAGCTACCTAGAGACTTCTTCTTTTCCCTTCTTTTCATACCCTTCATGAGCTCTTCGTGCGCTCCCGTCACAAAAAGTCGAGCCCTCTCGTTCAAAGTTTTGTCTCTTATAGCTAGCATTGTAGGAGAGGAAGCATTTATCGCAGTTGTAAAGATTTTAGAATGAGGACTCCCAATGGAGATATCGCTTGGAGTTGATCCAAATGGCGAGAAAGGACTTCTTTCTGTGGCAGATGAAGATTTAAAGGCTCGATACGGCAGATTCCAGTGGATAAATCTGTGTGGTTTAGTCATCACTCTGCTAGACGAAAGACATACTAACACGTTGCCATTGAGTTGCAGAGTGTCTTCTTTGTTCTTGTTTTTCTTCTCAACAGCATTGATATGCCTTCGAATTTTCTTCTTGTCGACCTCCTCGCCATTATACTTGATGATCATAGTTAAGTTTGGGTCCCGAGTTCGTTTACGGATTGCGGCGATGACAGAATCCTTTTTCTTCGATGGGATTTTCTTGGTGATTCCCCATTTTTTCAGGTGGTATTTGTACTGGTGATCCCTAGAGGTGTGGGAATCAGTATATCATCTCTGGATAGCATCATATAACGAAGGGTAAATTTTTAAACCCACAATGCATCAAATCGAAAGTGATCTTTCATGACTTGGGCAGCCTGTTTCGGCTGCTTGTCTTCATCGATGTAGAGGCGTCGAATGGTGGGTTTCAAATGTTCCCATCTCTTGTTGAAGGGGATATCATGAAAGAAGAGGGGTATACCTTGCGAAGCCATTGCAAGGTTTTCGAAGTAGTTTGTCTGCTTACCCGATGGTAGTAGAGATATGGGAGTAAAAGTTGAAGATTGAGGGTTGGGCAAAATATCACTTTATACTCGAGTAAGATCTGATTTGCAACGCTCTACCCATGACGCCGTTGCCTAGCAAATACTACTGCATGAATTGTGGTGACAAAAGTTGAACGCCTAATCAGCGAAACGAGTTTGGATGCTGTACTCGTTCGGTTAGTCTTACCCAATTACTTACCAAATACGGAAGAGCAGGGAGCTGCCGTGCAGTGGCAGTATGCGAGGCAGATCCAGCTGGGCGAAACCCCACCTCGATGTTCTACGACAAAAGGTGACCAGCCAATCAAAAAGCAAGTTTAGACTTCGTATCAGCAGCCTCGTCTGTGCCGAGGACTCCCACTCCTGCACAAAAGGTGACTAGCCAATGAAGCTGACCACAATGTATCACGGCCAGAGTCTCGGATAACCTAGTTATGTGTCCCCACGTCGTTTAACTTGACATAACCGCTGCCAAAACAAAAGGAGAAATTCCAATAAACGATTATGCTCGCCGGTGTACACCGCTGTTGAAAGGAAAGCAGCAAGAGTGACCCCTTGTTGGCTGGAAGTATGCAAAAGGAGGATATCCAATCTTGCTTTGTTCAAATTCGTCTATTGACGAAAATGGGTTTGTATTGTAGCCTTGTAAACGTTCTATCTTGGATGATTATCTATCGCCTTGAGAATATATTTATATATATTATGTTCGTTCCTCTTGAAAATGAGGTTGCGAACTCGACAAAACTCAACATTATCTCCTAGTTGAAAGCACTCCGCCAAATCTAGTATCATCTAAGTATTTCTCACCCGAATTTTGCAGTGTCTTTCTCCTCCTAACGTCCTGTGAGGGGAGGCCCTTCCGGTTCAACTTTACCGGGTTCAACATGTTTTCCCAAAAGAAAAAGTATTCTAGCTCGAGCAAGAGAAGGTAGTCTCCTATTTCTCTTTCTTTTCAATTCCTCCTTGTTCCCCTTGCTCCCCCTTGCTCGTAAATTTAACGCAAACCTACTTACCCATCCCAGTTCTCCCAAAACCACCGAAACCTCAAATACAATTTCAAACACACCTCCACCTTCCAAAACCCTAATTCCCTCAAGCTCCTCATCTCTCGCCTCACTCTACCAAACACCAACCCATGGAGCATACTGACCCCTATCCCAACACCCTAATATCCCCTACGATCTTCCTCACGATATCCTAGGCATCGGCGCCCAATTCTCAGATCTAGACCCCCTTTTCCCCTCACTCCGTCGCTCGCCACCTCTTCGTAGCGAGAGTCTGGATTCTCACCACAAATTGCTTCTTGACAGGAAGAGAAAGGGGGCTCTCTGAATGGTATGTTTAGGGAGATTCTACGGAGCAGTATGCCTTTTTCTATGGGTCTGATGATGGGAGTTGTCGACTAGGACGCAGGTGTAGAAATGGAATGATGAGTTTTCGACGTGGTGATATACCAGATCTGGGACTTGGTATGAGGATCTGGATTTGAAGTGATATAGCGATATGCGTACAATTGTGCGTTTTTAGCAACCTTTGATTGAACACCATGATAATAGGACACTAGCAAATTCATGATGCAAATCGACTACAATAGTCAAAAATATGTCTCAGGCTGGGTCGTCGGTTTTCAAAGAGTGCTATTTGCCCATTACGTGATTCTCTATGTTAACACGCCATTCAAGACATGACATGGTACTTATACTCATATCATATACCTCAACTCCCTCAAAATAAAAAACGCACGATACTCCCTCTATCTCCTCGAATATAAATGAAGACCCTCCTTTCGTCACTTTCTCCACTCCTCTCCATCAGAAAATCTGCTTACGACACTCCATGCAGTCGTACTGACGAATATAATTGCAGAAGATCCCCCGATTTCTCAGATCATCTCAACCACACTCCCTCAACCCTCTTTCTGCCAAAGTACCCCAGGCTTGTATACGATCTTGAGAGTTGTCTTCTGGAATCACAACCTGGTAAGTCGTTCTCGTAACTCGACATATATATATACAACACGCTATTCTAGCAACCATACAATCTTACGCGAAACGAGGACACCACCCACAACGTGGGTTAGCAAATGGTACACTATCTACTGTGCAGCGAGTAAATGGGGTTTAAGATACAGCTCTGATCAATTATAATACGTGTGATATGAATATCACTGGCTTCTTATAACTTAAGTGTTATTTAATATAAAAGTGAATTATAAAATAAAAAATAAAAAATAAAAATATTTAATTCATGTATTTAATCTTAGGCAGACTATATTCAATAGCCATTTCCATATTTTCTCTACTTCCCGAATTGCCACTAGTTGGTATAATCCAGATCTTACATTTCTTGGAAACTAGTTGCGGCTTATTTCCGGGGGGAGGGACATTCTCAACTATAATGCAGAACTTACATTGTGTCTGCAACTGGTCGGGTGGTGTAGTTGGTTATCACATCTCGTTAACACTTATGTTAATATCTTAGCGATAAGATGCCGAGAAGGTCCTGGGATCGAGCCCCAGCTTGATCATATTTTTTTTTAGGCTAGTAAACCGCTACTACTAAAAATTACATCTGAAAGTCGTAATAGTCTATACCCCTCACCTAAGGTGAGCCCCGGGGTCGGTAAAAGCGAAATAGCTTCTTTAGTAAACATAGCTTGCTTTGAGAAGTTCTAGTATAGGCTCTCTACAACTTTTAATATGTAAATACAACTTTTTACTCTCTTAATTTAAAGATTGATAGTAATTAGTATCGATACTACGTACTATAGACTTTTAAATCTCTAATAATTCTAAATCAGAAAAGTTACGACTAGAGGGGGCTCTAGAATAGCTCAAAAATAAGAGGTAGAGAGAAACCCCGCTATAAATAGAAAGATATTTAAGGTTACTACGAATTCTAAAAAGAAGGCTAGATATTATCGTAAAAGGTAAAAAGATACTCGTAGTAGATACCTAGGTAGCTACTATTAATACGTACGATTAAGACTACTAGGAGCTTAAAATAGAAGTAACTTACTAGATAGTATATACGGGCGATCTACTATTTAAAAGAGGCTAAAGGAAAGAAGTACGGATATAGAGGTAGTTTTATAATTAGCTAGGACTGTGAGAGGCCAGACCTCGAATAACTCGAAAGGAATGGTTTCTGAAATTCAATTAAGAAGTGCGTAGAGAGCTCGTATAAGCGTAGCTCCTACGA
>MU251893.1:0-20200 GCA_019669835.1 Amylocarpus encephaloides
CAGAATCTTCTTTGCCACCTTACCGATAATTTGTAATAATTACTAAGGAAATAAGTGACTCATATAACCACTATTACGTTATAGTGGCTAACATAACCTCTGAAATACCGTATATCGGCCCGAAGACTATATTTTGATAATTAGTTAATATATAGACTTCTGATTCCTCGCTCACGCTCACGCTAGCACAAACGTATTGGGTTATTTTGCTTTCGGTATTATCAGTGGAGCAAGGTGTTCGATCGCGAGGCTCTCGTCTCATGGAATTACCTCACCCCTCCTTCCTGGCCACTTTTCAGCGATAGCAGACCCTCTTAAAAGATGGGCTGAAAATCAGCTTTGGTTCTTGAAGATGATCCCAGACGTCGTTGACTTTTCTTGATGGCTCCTTGAATTGTCCGGCCGAGTAAACTGACATATACGAGTCAACCATTGTTGGAGGTTGTGGCCATCGTACCATTTGACTGTGTAGAACCCCATGGTAAGCAAAGAAACGAGTATGAACCCCAGATGGCCCGAAAAGCGCAGGCAACGGGGTGGAAGGAGGTATCAATATCCACCGGCAACATGGCTCTTGCCTTGTTTGACTAAGGTTTGACCGCCAAGTCTTATATTATTCTGCCACCCGTACCAGCCTTGTATATAAATCTGAAATGACTAGCTTTCACAACCAGTAGAACAAATGTGCTGTGGTGGCGCAAGGGTAAGACTTGTCAACTCAAAGTACGCCACTTCGTGGAAATGAGTTACCACTTGCCGTCTACTAGTAGTAGATCAAATTATGACGTGATCGGAGTTTCTCGGTCTCCTCTCGAGGAGATTTCTTTTTTGCAATTTTTGTCTTTCTTTTTGGAGAAGGATTTTTGGAGAAGGATTTTTGGAGAAGGATTTTTGGAGAAGGATTTTTGGAGAAGGATTTTGATGGGGATGTTGACGATGTCCCCCCAACTCATACCAAGGCCTAATATTTGATCCGCAGAAATTGATATCCAGGTAGAGTCACCAAGACCTCTCAACCTCACTCTCACTCACAGACGGCTCTCCCCCCCTATACCCGTAACTGCTCGGGGGTTCTCTGCTCCTCCGTCTCCCCAGCCTCGGTAAACCTTGATGTTGGTACTGAGAACACCATGGTCCTCGACTCGAGGTTTCACCAAGTATTTCACGAATTCGGCAACTGTCTCAGCATCACCGTCGAAGTCATCCATTGCATTAAGAAAGAACAGAACATACACTGAAGTCTCTTTCTAATCAAGAATCTGCTACAAAGCCTGCTTCAAATCCAAAAAAGGCCAGGCGAGCTGTTACTCCTTCTGACCACGGAACTACGAGGGAAGTACCAATTGTCCGAGCTTGTTGTTTGCATCGATCAACTGATAGAGCAACAATGGAGAAGTCCTTTCAGTGACTTCTGCATGGATATTCCTCGGTAGTGTTGAGATTCGTTGCTAGAGAAAGACTTGAATATTGTCTCCACCCCCTAAGTACCCAGCGATACCTGCCAGTAAGTCCGCAACTTAACAAGTAACGAGCATCCTTCAGATAGGAAGGAAGCTGCCTAACGCGATATGTACAACTTGCGCGGCTAATTACCTTAAGCGCCATCTCATAACACACTCATGGACGCGGGTCATAGGACAAAAGCACCAGAACGAACAAAGTACGAGATGCTCAATGCCCACATTTTGACAGCGACGGGGACGACCAAGTGCAGGTACCAGATGTGGCAAAGCTTTCATGTTCCTCAACGGGGCTGCAGATTGGGATTGCACAACTCAATTTGGGGCTGTAGAAGAATGGAGACGAAGCACGTGGCACGCGGGAACAGGTACGTACTAGGTACTCCGCAACCTGACCTATAACAGGATCACAGAGTCATGTGATCTCCCCCCTTCCATCCCCTGTTTAATTTTCCTTTCCAACACTTAAGTTCTTTTCTTGGGGTACCTTTGGGCCCTCGCATTACTACGAATTAAGATTTCCCCCCTCTGTGATAAGAAAGCCATCTTCCTTATATTTACCTACATTTGCCAGTATCTTCCTAGGTCCTACAGGAGAATAAAAACCCACCAAACAAAAGACACCACAGTCCTCGAGATAGGAGAATATGCACATTTATATTAGACACGGCGTCGAGGCATTTGCTCTTTGCGCTTCCGAAGGGGAGGGACTATCATGAGTGGTTAGTTTAAATAGGGACCAGTGGGAAACCTACCCTCGTCTTCTCATCACAGGGCATCCTTCTTCAGACTCCGCTAAGACTAAATAAAACCCTAGGTATCTAGGACGACGATCATAGGCGCGGGTGATGTACGCAGAGCAAACACCCGGCCTCTTACACACTTCTCCCTCGGCTATTCCAACCACTTCACAATTGCTTGGAACAGGTAAACATCTAGGATCACCCCCACCATCCTACCTCCCTCTAATCGAGGGATCGTCTGGCTAACCTATCGAAGGCCTACAGGCTTTGAGCATAGTTCCAAAGACTACAGCACTACAGACACCCGGACTCGAGCATAGAATGACTTAGGTCCTTCATTCATTCTCAACCACGCCCTCACTCCCCCCTCCCCGGCTTACTCAACCGTCGCCCGACACCCCCTTCTGTGCACGAAGCTAGGGAGGACAGTCAGAGGATGGAAAGGTGGTGCATTGAGGCTTATCTACTTGATGGTTATTAAGTATTGGTGATCTAGAGTAAGTCTTACACAAGTCTCGATTATCTAAATTGAGTCACCGACATCTAGCTCCATGATATTACCTACACCTGTTAGCCAAACACGATTCGGATCGATAGAATAGTTGGGAACACGTAAGACAAAGGCTGATTCAAAGGGCTTTCATTCATCGGCTATTCACTTCACTGGCATACCGTGCCGTTACCAAACTACACGCCTATTGCAACGCAATACGTCCCCATGACTCAACATGCGCGCCAATTCTCTCGTTTTTTCTTCCACCCTCCCAAAATCCCAAAGAATTCCCCGGGTATAGCTAATGTAAAGATATAGTATAAACAAGAACGCCAAAGAACGTGGCGCCGCCCTCCCTTTAAAGACAGACCCCAACTCCACCTGCAATGGAAGCGCAATGTGCAGAACATCCAAACTATTGGGAGGGACATATGGTACAATGCAGATTAACAGTCCTCCTCCGAGTCCCTGGGCAGAGAGAGAGGCACAATAATTGACAAGCTCGACCGGAAGTAAGGAACGCCGCCTGAGAGAAATCCAATGAATCTAAATAAAGCGATTTTCCCCATGAAGGAATAATGTTGCGTAACTTGGAGCTTGAACTGGAAGCTTCAAGTAAGTGATTAGGAATATAATTCGTTGCTAGGCTCATGCGTGTATATGTCCAGGAGCGGACGGGGGTTGAGGTTGCGTGCTTCGCAATCTTCAACCTTGTCCAGGTGGGTTTGGCCTCTGCTTCTTAGGTATCCTAGGACTAGGTCGGACACCAGTCTTGGTTGGAATACCATTGACTTGGCCATCATCCTCGGTTTTCACTGCACTAGGCCTCCGTCGCTTGTTACTTGTATTAGGGCTGGTGTTTGCACTGGGTCCGCTAGAGCTTGTTCCATGCTGGCTTTGCTGCAATTGCATCGGAGGGGCCTGCGCTGGACTACCGCCAATGTGCGGTGAGCCGCCCGGAAGATTGAGATGGGCTGCTGCGGGTGAGGCAGTGACTGGGAAGTTCTGAAGGCTAGGAGTTCGAGGTCCAGCAGGCTTTGGCTGTCCCGGATTATTCCCGTTGGCGGTGGGGATGCTACTGACATACTGTTCAAGTGCCCCATAAGGTGGAAGGTTGGGGTGTTGGTGGGCATATCCGAAAAGGGGGTTCATTTGGCCCACGACTTCAGCAAGCTGTCCAAGGTTAGATGACATCGAAATGAAGCAGTGCGATGGACATACCTCGAGAAATCGAAAGACGGATGGCGTGATTCCCATATTTAACTTAACCTTGGAAGCGGGAAGATCGATGTCAGGTGGCGGTTGAGGCGGTGATTTCATAGGCTTCGACTTTTTCTTGTTCAACTCTGGCGACTGCTTTCCTTCAGGGGGCGTATTGATTTTGTGCCATTCCTTTCCCCACTCATGCAATGGTCTAGCTGCCTCAATGATCTTCGTTCGCGGGAGAAACTCCTCGTGATTACTAGTGACAAATTCAAGAAGCTCAATCTTGTGTGCCGCATCGAAATGCGCACGCAACGTGCCAGTTGCAAATAACTAGGATTTGTCAGCCGTGTTTTCCCAATCCGAAGAACCTCGTCATACCTGACACCCATTATCAAACAAGTACTGGAAACGGGACTTCCGGCATTCAATATAGCATCCGCCATTTGGCAGATCATTTTCCGTGCTCCCGTCCACGACTAACTGCATATTCTTGATGCCGCTCTCGAAATGGGTATGGAAGTACCTCGCCAATGCCGGGAACGTAATCTCGTATTGCTTATTCGACGTCTCATCCACAATCCAAACAGAATGCCGCAAGACGCCTTTCGTGGAGAAGTATAGTTCGGCGAAGTCTGACCAGTAACCGAGGTCGTCCCGTTGTTTCGTACCCTGCCCAGCCAGTCTTTGGGTTCCATTGACCATATCTGATTGCAGTGGTTTCGAGTTTCCCTCAAAATTGCTAAGATGTGCCGCAAACTGGATGAGCTTCAGTAGAAATCGGCCCCTGGGCTTTTCTCCCTGCTGTTGTGCTTGTTGTCGTGCCGCCATCATCGCCGATTGCGCTGCCTGCTGTTGCATACCGGGTTGCGGCGGCTGGGGTTGTTGGGATTGATTCTGCGAATTCGGCTGCGGTGGCTGTGGCTGGTTCGGAGGTTGGGATTGTGGAGGTTGATTCTGCTGAGCAGCGGCAGCGTTTTGTTGTTGTTGCTGCGCTGCTTGCGAGGCGTGTGCCATGTGAGCCTGTTGCATTTGGATTTGCTGCGCATTCATCGGATTTGGCTGACCCTGATTACTTCCTACTTGCGCCTGTGCATTTGCTTGTTGCATGGCCACTTGCTGTGCGAGGAGTTGTTGGTGCTGTAATCATTAGCTTGAGAAACATGTCCGGGCGAACTACCCATGATCTCGGGAAGATCGTTGAAGGCACTACACACCTGCTGCTGCTGCTGTGCTTGAGCCTGTTGTTGTTCCAATGTATGATGACCTTGTAAGCCGGCCTGTTGAGCTTGAAGATGCTGCGAGAGATGGACTGGTCGAGCCATCGATGGATTCGCTCCTCGCATCGCCTGATATTGCGCTGGGGTTAGTTGACCAGGGATAGCTTGACCCATTCCAGTATACTGTGAAGAGATCATGGCTTGTCGAGCAACTTGTTGCGCTCGTTGCTGCTGTTGCATGATATGCTGCTGCTGCTGCTGCATCTGGAACTGAGGCGTGTTTGTGACTATTGTCAAATTACAACGTCAGCACTCGGCCAGTGGGACACCGAATAGGCAGCAGCCGTAAACGATCAAAATATTTGATGATGGAGGGAAACTTACAAGCCATCGCCTGTTGCTGTTGAAGTAACTGTTGTTGTTGCGCAGCCTGGGGGTTCAGATGTTGCAATGCATGCGCACTTGGACCTCCGGCACCTGGTGGCATGCCGCCCATCATGGCCCCTGCTTGGCTTACTTGAGGTCCTCCTGGGCCAGAAACTCCCATATGCATCTGCTGTGGCATTCCTGGTTGGCCTTGCTGGCCCGGATTATGAGGAACGGCCATCGGATGACTCTGAGGGACACCGGGATGGATTCCACCTGGATGTGGTGAATAGGCCTGGGCAAGACTCGTCATCATGGTGTTGAAGGTCGACTCTCCACGAAGTGGAAACCGACGTGCTCCAAGCCTACACCACGCATGTGCCTCGACTTAGAAATCTCCCCAGAGGCAGCGGCGGAAGCTCTTCTAGGTTGTTTGCGATACGGGGATGTTCAAGCCAGTCGAGTGTATCCCGCCTAAACGCACTTCCCAAACAATGTTCGCCTTCGGCCTTGCGCCGCGAGGAAAGGGACCGTGAAGGGGGTGTTTTTTAGAGCAATAACGCGTAGAAAAGACCTCGGACCTGTCAAGATCTCGCTATCCACGCTTCTTCAAGTTGTGGGGTGGTATCTTTGCAGAAGAGGCCGGTGTAACTGGGAGCGGTTCTCACAGCGTGGAAGCCGGTCGCACAGGTACGTGCGACAAGTATAGTAGGTGGTCTGAAATGCCGCAATTCTGTGAAGAGGCGTGTCGCAAATCGCTAAATTCAGAATGGCCAACGTGTAATGGGAGGCGACAATGTCGAACGATTAGCAAGAGGCGTGGTCTGTCGCGCGCATTCGGAGGTATCGATGGGGGGGAGGGGGGGCGGTGGAGGAGTTTGCGGGATATCGAAGATCGAAGATCGGAGTTCGAAGATGGTTTCCTACAAGAAATCTGTCGCGTCTCCTCGCGGTAGGATTGTGAAGTTGCAAGAAGGGCGTAGAGCGTGGTACGTCGGTAGTTTGTCCTTAGAAGGGTCTCCTCAAGGTCGGACTGGTCGGACTAGTGTCCGCTCCGGGAGGAGTTCGCGGGGGACTGCACCGCGCCAATGCTGAGGCTTGAAAGTGCGAAAGCAAACTGGCCAAAAGAGTGGGAGGAATTGTCAAAGGGTCGTGCGAGACATGGTGGCGCGAAACATGGTGGTCGAGGATGGAGGATGGTGGGTGTTGAAGAGAAGGGAGGAGGAGGTTTGGATATGACTGATGCCGATAGGTTTTGGGAGGGATTCGGAGCGAATTTCGGGGGCTTCTTTTGGGAGGCCCGTCACGGCGGGAGAAAGGCGGCAGTCTAACTGTAACTATATATCCTCCCCCCCGACTCAAATGTTGTTTTGTGGATTTACAAGGATTTTAACTCAGGGGGTTTCAACCTATGATTTTAATGAAATCTACAAGAATACAGTCTCATCACCGGCCTCATTGGTACTTTGACTTAATTCTGGAAGTTTCCATGGACATGATTGGTTCAAATGCCTGGTAAACGCACAGATAATAGCCCCATAAAATAACATCTGAGCCGGGGGGAGATGGTAATACGTGGGGCATAATAATAGGAATCCAAGTATTTCATAATTAAAAAAATTCTCTATAACATTATTATGTAATGTAATATCTGCAACCCTAATTACTGTCCAACGGTCGATCGACTGTCTTCGCCTCTTTGCCTGTCTTCGCGTTACCTGTCTTCGCCTGTCTTCTCCTGTCTTCTCCTTTTGTTGCCCTCTCTGTTGATCTTGTAGTGAAGAGGACCTAGGCAAGTAGTTGCCCGACAAGCAGTTGCCCGACAAAAGATAGCACTTGTCGAAATTGCGGAAGATTCTGTCCTTGTCACTGAACTCCTTGTGTGCGGGTGGTTCATGTCGGCCCGCCGCTTTAGGTGCTCGCTTGTTTATGTCATGTGATATTCACGTGAGCTGCACACAAGCGATGCCACCGAATCGCTCTAGCGCGGCCCCACCAAAAAATTAATCCTTCAAAAGTGTTTCGCAGTGCTCCAAGCTTCCTTTTCTTTTAACCACCACAAGACATCGACAACATTGAACCTCTACGCCATTCACCTCGCGGACTACTCGTGTTGCTCGCGCATTGTTGTCCCCATTTGCCCTTGGAGCTTTGAAGCAACTTGGAAGCTTCGCAGACTTAACAATGGTATGTCGCTACTTTTCTCGAGCCCACCCGGTCACACTTCTTCCTCTCTCCTCTCGATGATGACAACTTACACCCTACTTCTTTTCCCAACTTAATCGCCAATGATGAAGTCAGTGGTGTCCGGACACTCCATTCGTGGTCTGTTTGTTACTTGCCAGTACCTTTGTCTGAGAACCTGTCCTGGCAGCTTCAGCACGTTCCTACAAATGAATCGACGCGTTACTGACTCGTGAAGTTTTTTTTGTTTTTTTTAGGTACTACAATACCGCCATGACACTCGACGTGTCAAGAGAGCGTGTTCCACATGAAATACACTCGATGCTACCGAACGCAGCGAAATTGACTTGAGGCTCTATGCCATCTGGGTTCTGGAGTCTAAATGGCCATGCAACCCAGACTCGGCCCATTGCTACACACACGTTACACACGATGACTAACCCTCGATGGGTCTCGACATTCATGACACAGGTTAGTCGCACATTCTCTTTTCACACCTACTCTTGCTTCTATGATGAAACACATACCACATTCGCAGTTTTCACTCGAGTCCCACTTACTTAGAACCTAAACCCGGAAACGGGGGGGCAAATGAGGGTCTTATCTTCCTTGGATGTCTGATTAAGCTTCTTCCATGTCAATGATTTTGTTCTTGCTCTTTGGGACGAGCGTTTGCTAACATTGCATAAAGATTTAGGTCAGCTTGCTATCACCTAGAATATTCTTAAGTCTTGAAATTCAAATCATAAGTTTACTCGCACGCCTATACAGAGCTTGGTCTTCTACTGTTTCCTCGAGATTATGGTGCGTTTCCTGTCTGACTCTCTGCTTACGAGCTACCTCCAGTGCGGCCGTTTGTGCATCCGTTCCGTTGTATTTTCCTATTAGACCCGTGCGTGCATGTTCCTCGAGCCTTTCCCATCAAGCTGCACATGCATGAATTTTGAATATGGTATGCTTCATCTGTGATATATTTGCCTCTTGATACTTGATGCGCTCCGAGTTTCCCAACGCCCATGAACTCCCGAAAAGCTTCATGTCACCCAAATTCAAATCCTCACTACAACCTTCCCGTCACCAATTTTGTAAAACTCACTCCATTCCATGCACCCTGATACTCATCAGCCTCCACCTCCTTCGATTTCCATTCGGCATACGTCTTCATTCTGAACGCTTCATTCGCGAGTGCGATCTCATCTCTGTGCGAGGGATACTCGCCAGAAATAAGGCAGTCGTGATTGCGTTCAATGTCTTCGATTCTAAAGAGCGTGTGAGTGTTAGGATTGGGAGAAAATCACAATGGTTTTCGTACAATTTCCGTGTTGAGGTGTTCAACTTCATGATCCCCCAGGCCACGTAGGAACTAATTGATGGTAATCGTTTGCCTGTTGCCTTCTTGTGGGCTACGTCGAGCTGCGTCATGGTGAGGGCTTCTGAAGTTAGAGAGAGTATTTTGTGGGTGTATTTCGAAGGGTTCTGGGGTTTGTCAGTTGTATTTCTTGAAGATCAGGTAGCATGCAGGTGAGATCTCACGTTGAAGACTCCTGCTGCGACATGTCCTATATCTTCTGATGCCTAAATCAATGTTAGAGAAGCTTTTGAGATTCGAAGAAACCCTCACGATGAGATGGAGAGCGGTATCTTCTTTCAATCCTGCCCTCATGACACCAACAGCAATACTACCAATATAGTCTTCGAAGTTCTCCATGAAGAACGCTGGACGAAGGATACTGTTCTCATCTCATCAGTCATCTTACCCACCAAAGAGAATCATCTTACCTTACACCCAAGGCAGCCCTGTCTCACCAAGCTCCATACAATGTTTCTCAATATTCGCTTTTGCCCGCCCAGACAACTTAAGCTGATCTTCATACTTCGGGCCAGCTCGCATGGCACTCGAATAGGCATAACACTTCACACCATATTCTTGGCCTAGACTAGCCAGTCGCTATTCACACAATCAGCCCCCCATTCAACATCACCCATAACTTCTACCTGGAACAAAGAAAACCTATCAACATACCTTCCCCTGCGCCTCCTCCCCATTAGCCTCCTTCCCCAGCCCAGGATAGGCCAGGACACAGAAGACTCCCCATATCCCCCCACTCTCTTTTTGGGATTCAAATACTCTCCTCACGCTCGCTTCATCGTTTAGGTTTCCTTCCACGATAGTCAGGTTGTCTTCCCCATGCTTTTTAAGCAGAGCGGCAGCTGCGGGTGAGGTACTTGAGCGGGTTAGAGCGAGGATATGACAGGTGCTGGCTTGTGAGGAGAGGAGAGAGGCGATGAGGGCTTTCCCTTGTTTCCCGGTGCTGCCTGTTATCAGGATTGTGCGTTGTGTCATCTTTGGTAGGACGAGAAAGGATGGTAGGAATGTATTTTCGAGGAAGCAAGATTGAGTTGCAATGGCTTTGTAGTTGGAGGATGACCGGGGATCACGTGGAGCTGAAACGACAATACCCGGAGGCTTGGCGTTGGTTGGTCTCGCTTAAGCGAGCTTGAGTTCAGGGGGATTTTAAAAATATCTTGGTTGTCATAGGATGGATTGTGTCTAGTGGCGACCGTTCACGTAGGATGGTGCGATACAAGAGTGAGCGAAGTCGAGAACTTGTGCGTAAGAAGGCCTGGCTCGAGCCAGAGCAGATAGTTCCACAAGTCCTTGAGAATAATCGCCTGGACCTGGAACCCCCCTGGATGAGGCCTTTCTTGAACCAAGTCCGCTGATCTGATGGACCGGATCCTGACATCACTTGAAGTACTACGGAAGGAAGCTGGAGAGCACGGAGGATGGCTAGTCGTCCCCTCACGCCGACCTGATCAGAGAGCAAGTCTCCTGCCCCTACCCTGGTAACACAAAGACTACGCGAATCCTCAGTCAGAGGTACTATTAGAAGGGGCTCGCTCGGGACGTAGAACAGTACTTCTGTAAAGGCCACGCATTTAAGGGAGCACAATGTCCCTAGAGACCAGACGCCTGGGCTGTTATATCCATTAACTGTGCCTGACCCGTCGCTGGCAATATATTACTATGGATTTCAAGTCATTTACAAAGGACAGGCATGGATACGACAATAGCATACGTAGTAATTGATCACCTAAGCTGTCCTCTAGATCCAATAGACATCCAAGTTGTAGGGATGCATTTCTATATTCTCCCCGATTAGGTCCTTTTCGTGCACCCACAGGATTTCTGGAATTTCGTGACTTTTTCTCCAAAACCCCTATGATTTCTTTCGTGCCAGCCATCCATTCTTTTCTCAGATCCAGATCATCGAAGAATCAATCCCCGAAACCATATTATTCCAATCCAAACTTCCCACCTCAATCCCCTGCTCAAAGCTCTGCGCCAATCCATTAAAATACGTCGACAAATCCTCGCCGTTCGCATACAGCTCATCCGCCATAATGACCTCATTCCCTCCCAGTACACTCGACGTCGACATCGGCAGTGGTAATTCGCCATACGGTTGCGTAGTCATAGTGGCTGCATTTGGCGTTACAGGTAGTCGCTCGGCCGGCGTCATCGCCGGCGAAACTTCGTGCTTGCGCAGTACATGGGTGAGGGAGTCGAGAAATCTTGCCGCTGTTTCGGATTCATGTTTTGCCTCTTCGAGGATCCGGATGGCCTCGGCGAATTCCTCGCGGTGTTTCGCGTGATGCGATGAGGTTTTACTATAACACAAATCCATGAGCAGCACAATGCTTGCCATGAAAACCGGGACCAGGAATCCGAGGAATTTGTAGCGTGTTGCTGATATCCTCGATTTTCCCAACTGGGATTCTGTTTGGATGACGAGGCGGGCGGATTGGAGGCATATTTGGCTGGAGGAGGCGTAAACAGGCTCAGTGAGGCCGCGGGTGAAGTATGTGATGTGGAGTGTGCACCGCTGGGCGTAGAGGAGGGAGTAGAACATGTAGCCTTGGTGGACGATATTTGAGGCACGTGAAGGGTCCAGTTGGTAATTTGCGGTCAGTTCTGCTACTGACATGGAGAAGAAGGGTGGAATATCATTTAAGAGCATTTGAAGCTCGGTATCGATGCCCATAAGAACGTCGTGGCTGGGGCCGCCGGCGAGGCCCATTACGAGGGGACTGCGGTCAACCATGTTGTGTGAGATTTCCGAGAGACGGAGTTGTAGTAACTGGAAGGACATTGTGGTTGGTTGAGATAATGGTTGTTCGGTGCATCGCATGCCATCTATTACGTCCTCATCGTTAATATTTCGAGGTTTTCTGACTAACATGTGACGTGGATGACAGTGATAAATGCTTTGTGACCCGCAATTGAACCTCCTGGAAGGTAGTGACCTAGGAACCCATTAGTCTGAGCTTGCTATCACTCGGAGATGGGGGGAAACCAGTCAGCTGCAACAAGATACCACCATACCCTTCGTCCGATTTCTGTCTGGGCTGAGTTCGCAAACTTTGCGTTAGACGGCTGGTCCAGGAAATGTAGTCCAAGCTCTCGTGCCAGCATGAATGCCGTGTTAAACAAAGATTTGCATCTTCGAGAGAATCCTTCCAAGTTCAAAACTGCAAAAATCGCAATACTGATTCCCTGGATCCCCTCTATCGGTACCGATGATGTGCGATGGAAAATATCAAGCACATCCTCCACCGCTTTCACCCATAACAGCGCCTGCGCGTTGGCTTCCTGCCATGTAGGGAACAAGTCACGAACACTATCACCTTGTACCCAGGCGTGGGTCGAGCTTGCAAATATGCCCAGGAGCAGCATTACGCTCCCAGGCTTTACTTGACCCTGCTGGTTGAGACACGCATAAACCTCATCCAGTATCGCTGGGAGAGAAGGGCTATGGGTGATATGATGGACATGGTCAATGTCATCAATGAACTTTTGGAGAAGTATCTTCGCTTCTGCGTACTGTGGTAGCCAGACACATCTAAAGGGCTCAAAACGGGTCGATGAGAGATGCACGTTCTGGTCAATATAAGTTTGCGCCTGTGTGATTTGCTGGATTGGGCAAACCCTGAAGGCGATCTTATTTGAAGGTGTGTTATCCTGATCCGATGGCATTAGATCTGAATATTGGCATAAAATGGAAGGCACTAACCGAGAGGTTCTGCGCGGTATAGATACTCTTAAGCCAAGCCACATCATCATCAAGGTTCTCGGTCTCAGGCGACAGAGTCGACCGACTGGTATGTGTCTGGAGTGTATGAGGAGTACCAGGACTCTCAGGGCTCTGTTTTAGGGGCTGCACTGCACTTCCATTGGTGTATAACTTCTGACTCTCCACAAGCTCCTCCAGCTTCCGAATGCGTTCAAGGAGCTCAGGCTGCGTAGGGCTTGGAGCTCCGTTGGTAGAGGTCGACCGAATGGTGTTCTCTACCGGGAGCTCGCAAACAATTCCGCGGGAGACACAGTTGGAGCATGGCGCCTCTCTGCTACAACGCAGTTTCCGGGACCTGCAGAGACGGCAGGAGACTGGTCTCTCAAATCTTTGGCGGGCACCTTGCGTCTCTTTGTGTTTCGGCATTAGGATTGCAGAAGTGGGAGAGGATGGCAAACGGGAATCCCACGGAGGAGGGGATGAAGAGGAAAGAAATGGTCCAAATGGATGGGAAACGGGAATCCCACGGAGGGGGGGTGAAGAGGAAAGAAATGGTCCAAATGGATGGGAAACGGGATTCCCACGGAGGTGGGGATGAAGAGGAAAGGAATAGATGGCAAACGGGATTCCCATGGAGGTGGGGATGAAGAGGAAAGAAATGGGGGATGAAGAGGAAGATGCAACTTGATAGAAAGATGCTTAAGTAAGATGCTTAAGTAAGCGTGACTTGGACTGTGCGCCTCGAGACGGACGGACTTTCCGCGGCGACAGGGGGAATTCCACGGCGACAGGGGGCTTTCCGCGGCCGTGGCGACAGGGGTCACAGGGCTGAGGCTCCAACTAGTCGTCCAATAGCCCTCGTCCTCCTCTCCTTGTACCTAGATACATACATACTTACTCAATGCAATTTACTCATTCAAAATGTCCCCTTCCTGCGCAGAATCCATTTCCTCCTCATACCTCTCTCCCCTCCTTAGTCCTTTCTCCCTCCCTCAGATCTTCCTCCCCTCCTTAGTCCTTTCTCCCTCCCTCAGATCTTCCTCCCCCCCTCATCCCTCGTCACTATCGAGGAAACAGAAACATGTCGACCCAGACCGAGACGACCACAGCGCCCAAGGCGGACGCAGATACCGGACATATGTCTACGGATTCAACCAGCAACGGCGACGACCACCTGATGGAGAAGCCCGATGTGGTTGCCGCGGTTGACGATGAAACCGAGTTCTTTTACTTGGAAGGCTGGCAATTGTGGGCCATTATGTGTACTCTCTATTTGAACACGCTGCTCGCCGCCTTGGACGTGGTCTGTATTCCTTTTGGCCCATCTGTTCAATCTGGACTCTCCATCGTCACTTTACTAACGCGTTGGATTCGCAGGGCATCGTCGCGACAGCCATCCCCGCTATCACCGACGACTTCCACCAACTGAATTATGTCGGATGGTATGGAGGCGCCATTTTCCTCACCCTAAGCACGACCGCGCCGGTCTGGGGCAAACTGTACAAATACGTCTCCGCCAGATGGGTTTATTTTGCCTCCATCCTTATTTTCTTGGTCGGGAGCATTATCGCCGCAACCGCACAGAGTAGCATCCCCTTGATCGTCGCTCGTGCCCTTCAGGGCTTGGGATGTTCCGGTAGCATAGGCGGTTCGGTTCTCATGATCAACTACGTGGCACATCCCTCGAAACAGCCAATGTTCATTGGTCTCTGGGCAACGGTTTATATGATCTCGACCATCATCGGCCCTCTGATTGGCGGCGCTTTCACCTCCAATGTTACTTGGCGGTGGTGTTTCTGGATCAACCTGCCAGTCGGAGGTCCCGTTCTGGTTGCAGTGTTCCTCTTCTTCCACGTGCCAAAGCACGTCAAGTACCCTAAGGCCACATGGGGAGAGATTCTACTACAGCTTGATCTCCCTGGATTTTCCTTGATATTCTCTTCGCTAATTTGCTTCACCTTAGCCTTGCAATGGGGTGGCCAAACGAAGCCATGGAGTGATGGGAATGTCATCGCTACATTGGTCATGTGGGTTGTCTTGACAATTGCTTTCTTTGTCGTGGAGCATTTCCAAGGCGAGCGTGCTATGATACCCTTGCGACTGCTGAAAACACGCCTGCAATGGACCAACACGTTGTACGCCCTGATGTATGTATCCGCTTTGATATTTCGTCTCAGAACATGCTAACCCCGTGATTCCTCTAGGGTCAACTGCGCAGAATTCCAGGTTCTTTTTTATCTCCCCATCTATTTCCAATCTGTTCACAACCAGTCAGCCATTGCGAGCGGCGTCAATACCCTTCCATTTATAGCCTTATTTGCCTTGGGGTCCATGATGAGTGGTGGTATCATAGGGAAAACGCGCATCTTTCAACCTTTCTTGTTAGTGGGTGGATTACTAGCCACCGTGGGGGCGGCCTTGCTTTATACTGTTGATCTCGACTCTTCCAAGGCTCGGTATCTTGGCCCCCAGGTTATTTTCGGGTTTGGCATTGGCCTTGGTTGCCAGGTTCCATTGATGGCACTCCAAAGTTTCACTCCCCCGGAAGACGTCGCGTCGGTCACGAGTATCATCGTTAGTAAGTATCCAAGAACAAATGCTATCGCAAGTGTTGTCACTAACCAGATGCCTAGTGATGAATTCCATTAGTGGTGGATACTTTGTTACAGCAGCTCAATCTCTCTTCGCCAACCGCCTCCTGAACTCACTTGCCACCTCTGCGCCAAGTATTAATCCGGGCGTGGTCCTGTCGACTGGCGCAACTGAGCTTCATCGTGTCTTTAGCGGCTCAGATCTACTTGCTATCCTCTCTTCCTACATGGTCGGAATAAAAGACGTCTTCGCCTGGTCCTTGGCCGGTGCAGCGTTCACTGCCGTCCTGTCCCTCGTGGTCCCTTTCAAGAAGATGCCTCCCGTTGATGACGCGTCCATTAAAAAGAGGAACCTAGATGAGAAGGAAGTGGCTCTCTAGACTTGATAATCACTGCAGATGGAGCTGAAAGGCTCATGAATAGATCGAGGGGGTGGATTTGGGCCAAAAAAGCGCTAGGAAACGACTGGCGAAATATTACTTGGATAAATTGTACGCTAAATCAGACGACGTAATATGCTATCCCACAGGTGGAATACAGGTAGAAGATTGGTATCTTAGCTACTTAATATGAGATACACGTTTCTTTCGAGAACTTGAAGTGTCCTTTGTCATATGTGGAAGTGCTTTGCAGAAGTCACCCTGCCCCTTATATTTGACCTGTCGTCCCCTCGGCGTGGTCCTTGAGGCGTGATAAGTGGCATTCGGCAAGTATTGAACGGTTCCAGTGTGCTGTGCGGTCTGTAAACCTGCCTAGTGATTGTTAGTTTGTTTGGCCTTCGTACCTGTTCGGTTTCCCGGCCTTTCTGATCTGTACCGGGTTGCTAACACACGCGCCCGGAACGATCCCATCTGGTGAAAAGTGAGGTTCATTTCCCGATGAATCTAGGCCAGAAGGCCGCCAAAACAGACGGGAAATAAAAGGCATCACATTTGTGTTATGACCATATTCGCTCTGCAAGTCCTATAATCCTAGTGAATGATTTCGCTCGGGTCATTTGGCTAGAGATTCAAGGTGAGGTTTATGGAGGTTTACTGGGGGGCATCATATCGCTGGAATTTGCAAAATCACTCGGCTCAAACCCATCGTCGAAGTGGATCTTGCGGGCTTTATCATTTTTTGCCTCCACATAGGGTTAGACGAGATATGAGAGCTGACTCACCTGGGTCTTATCACATGTATGGATACCGCCGGCAGATTTCCTGTACGAAGGTAAATGCCCGGATGATTACTACTCATAAGCACTCGCTTAGCCCATAGGGCATCGTTCGGGTACTACGGAGGTAGTAAGGTTATGGCACGAATGCCCCGAGGTCCGAAGCCCGGTCATGGATATCTACTTCGGAGCTTTTATAAGATTTATCGCGCGTCAGTTATATCCCTTGAATTTAGACTGGATTTCCACCGCCTCATCTCACTAAAGTACCTTTCGCCTCTCTTGACAGCTTTCAGCTCGAACCAAAAAGCCATGTCAAGCTTAAGCACCCTGCTGTCCTACCCGAACATCCTCGATGTTGCTACCTTTGGAGTGAGCTCACTCCTGATCTATTCGGGGGTGGTGGGAGCTTACATCGATCCTCTTGGCTGTACGTCTCTCCTTTCCCCATCTCAGGGGTTCTCACTAACCGACGGCCATGTTTAGGGGTTCGAGGTTTTGGCCTCCCTACGGCGACGGCAGAACAGGCTCTCCTTTTCCCTTGCGCGACGGGACGGAATCTTGGGGCCGGCTGTTTCGTGTTGGCCATGACGGTCCTGGGCGAGAGAAGGCTGCTGGGGATTTTCCTCTTGTGTTGGGGCTTCGGCGCTGGGATCGCGGATTCTAAGGTTCTCTACGATCACCCGCAGGGACAGGGCGTCGGAAAGCATATGCTCTCCTTCACGATCTGTATGACGCTGAGTGCTCTTCTAATCAATTCGCCAAGATAATAAACGGGGTGGGGAAAAGTGCGTCAAACATAGAATAGAATCAGAGAATCAGAGAATTAGAGAATCAATAGACGAGCATGCTACTCGAGCACCGAATAAACCCAGTAGCAATTCTCGCGAAGATTTTGTCCTTATCTATCCGGTACTTATTGAGTTATTGTTTAGAAAAAATGACGTTTTGCTCATAATGCCATTTACTCATAATGTCGTTATCCCATAAGGTTACGGCGCTTGGCGAGAAAGGGCAGCTTGCATAACTCGCTTAATCGCCACGGGTACTCCGTGGTTTCAAAGTTTGGCCGAGAAAACACGCTCGGATTTTCCGCGGCTTGCGAAATGATATATTAGGTTATTGTTTTTAAGGAATCATCAGTACCAGCCTTACCCGGTAAATCAGTCGCATGTATCTTCTTTTGATCTTCTCTTACACGTATCTTCTGTATTACGCACGATCAGCAAGCTGCCCTGGAGCACCTCTTCCTAGGCTTCCCGATCCAGCTCCAGATAACGTTTCGTTCTGTGATCCGCAGCCTTTTATGCTCCGGCCTACCACACGCAGGATGACCAACTTCAACATCGAAATAGTCAGCGACCCAGTGTGCCCCTGGTGCTATATCGGCAAGAAGAAACTCGATAAAGCCATCGAGACCTTCCAGTCTTCTCACCCAGAGGACACCTTTACTAGAACATGGAAGCCCTTCTATGTCAAACCTCATTCTCCCGTGAAAGGTTCGTACTTCCACATCCACATCCTACCAATCGTTTAGGCTGATAAGTGCATTCCTAGGAGTCCCTATACTTCCTAACTTCAGGAAACAGTATGGAGAGATGATGGCGAACATGATGGCTGAGAGAGTGAGAGGCATAGGCGCCGACGTGGGCATTGACTTCAAATTCGCCGGCAAGACGGGCAGGACGCGGGACGCGCACCGGCTTGTCCAGCTCGGGAAAATGAAATCACCCCAGATGCAAACGCGGGTGGTGGAAGAGCTTTTCTCGTCCTATTGGGAGGGAGAGGCGGATATCACCAGTCACGAGGATCTCACGCAGGCTGGTGTGAAGGCAGGGCTCGACGAGGCGGAGGTGAAGGAGTGGTTAGCGAGCGATAAAGGGGGGAAAGAAGTTGACGCGGAGGCTGGGGCGGCGCACGTTAATGGGGTGCCGAATTACAGGGTGGGGAAGTACACGGTTGGGGGGGCCCAAGATCCGGAGGCCTTTTTGAAGATATTTAACAGGATTAAGGCGACGGAGAATGGGGAGCCCGAAGGATGGGGTTCATGCGTGGGCCAGTGATCTAGGGGAGGGTGGATGGACTACAGTAGAGGTAACGGCCGGAATTGCTGAGGTAGAAGTAAAATGTGGAAAATGTATTTGCTTATGGTATATCTGCTTTTCTACAATGCAATTTTCCCTCGATGTGCTCTAAGTAGTATGTTCGAGCAGCATACATTATATTCTACACCGTGTGACCTCTAGCGCTACCCAGGTAGTCTTTTGTAACTACTTTAGTCATCAGAACTTTTATTTTTTCTTAAATGTTATTAAGAAAAATTTGCTTTACCATTAAGCTAATTCTTTATATGACTTATTACCCTGAAGGACAATAAATCATATCTCACATAATATAAATATTAAAACAATAGAAAGCTAAATTTATTAAGAATAAATTATTATTTATTATGAGTAAATAAGGTCTGAATAAATAGAAATTAGACCTCTTAAATTTATAAAGCATAACTATTGCTTTATAGAAATTAGACCTCTTAAAATTATAAAGCATAACTATTGCTTTGAAAAGAAGTATAAATTTTAAGACCCCGTAAAGTTTATGACTATTTTAATACTAATTTTGCTTAGCATTATGTTAATAAAATTAAAAATAAAACTTAACAGAGTTTAGAGTACTATACAAAGCAGCAATAGCTATAAAATAAAGATTATATGAAAAAAGTACTATTGTTATCACTATTTCTATTAAGGTATATTTTTAATATTATCGAAGTATTTATGAACCACTTTTGAAATCATTTTAATAATAAATTCTGTATCTTTTTTTCTTATGATATATGCAGGCATAATCATAATATGATCCCCTTGGACACTATTCAACATGAAGTGGTCCCCATGAACACTATTAGCGCTACCAACCCCACCATATATTAGTAAATTGTATGAGCGGAAGGCCAATGCTATAATTTCTTTAGCAACACCAAGTTTTTGGTCGAATGGCACCTTCGTGATTTTATTTGTTACGAATTCTATACCCACGAAAAGACCCATACCCCGTATGTCTCCTACATTTGGATGATTACCCAATGCAGCTTGAAGTCCTTTTTTTAGAAGTGCACCTTGCTTATTTACGTTAGCAAGTAAATTTCTATCTTGAATAACTTTTAGTACAGTTAAAGCAGCCACAGCCGAAATAGGCATACCCTGATACGTTTGACCATGGAGGAAATTGGAGTCTTTATCGTCAAATTTTTGCACAACTTTAGGGGATACTAACACGGCCGAGATAGCTTGATAACCCCCACCTAGTCCTTTAGCAATTGTTTGAATGTCAGGTAGAACACCTTCTTCACACTGTCAAGCATGTAAATGCCCAGTTCGACCCATTCCACACATAACTTCATCCAATATAAAAAGAGCACCATGTTTATGACAAACGTCTTGCATAGCTTTTAAATAACCCGGAACAAAAGGAACACACCCCATTGCGGCACCGACCACCGGTTCACAGATAAAGCCAATAACTGTATTCGGGCCCAATTCTAGGAATTTAGCATCTAGTTCAGCTGCCTTTCTCGCGACGAACTTTTCATTTGATTCACCATTTAATCGTTGACGATAAGGATTACAGTCGGAGATATGGTGCACATTTTTCATAAGTAAAGGACCGTAAGGTGCTTTTCTACCAGTATGTCCCGAGGTACTCAAAG
>MU251894.1:0-20126 GCA_019669835.1 Amylocarpus encephaloides
TTATTTAGCTAAGCGAGTTATATAGTAGTATAAGCTAGATATAGTCTATTATAAATAGTAGCTCTATCTAATTATCTTAGTAGTAGCTAATAAATTAACGTAGCCTTTATTCTAGGTACTAGTTTATAATTTCGGTCTATTTATCTATCTATAGATAGTAGGTAGTAGAAAGCCTTAGTTAAGTTCTAAGTATATAATTAAACTCTTTTTAGAAGACTAAGATAAACTAAGGTCTATAGTCTAAAATAATTAACTTAGTAATACTATAGTAGTAATATATATAGTAAATATAAAGTCTTACTATATCCTCTACTATAACTATCTTATAATAAGAGATAGATATAGTCTATTTTAAGAGTTAATCGACTACTATAAATATATTATCGTACTCTAACTTATTCTTTAGAAAGCTATAAAAGTCTATTATAATATACTACTAGGGGCGGTCTAGAATAGAGAGTAGTTAAAGTAGTCTAGGCGTCTTATCTCGTAGACTACTTAAGTAGTAGTAGTTATAATAGTTCTAATAATACTATTAAATGTTCTTCTATATACCTTTCTAGTAGTAGTATACGACTAGTATTTTATAGGTTTTCTAACGTTCTAGGTAAGCGGTAGACTCTTAGTTATAAGTCTTATAAATTAAGTACGTACGTAAGTTCTAGAAGTTAAAAACTATAAGATAGTCGTAATATAGTAATAGTCTATTTTCTATAGTAAAGAGACTCTTTACGTTAGCTTCTACTTATTAGTAAATAGCTATAAGTAACTTAGAGATACGGTTAGTAGTTAGGATTTAATTAATTATCGACGTTCTAGAGGAAAGAGAGGTTATATTTAAGAAGTTAATTAGAGCCTAACTAGTATAAGTAGAGTTAGAGTATAAAATTAGAGGATTAATCTAATTATTTCGAAGTAGTTAACGTAGCTAGTTAGTCTTCTTTACTAAATCCTAGGCCTCTATTTCCTTTATTTATCTCGTTAGAGTATTCGTACGTGTATTCTCTTTAGTAGAACGATATTTAATAATAAAGTAGTATTCTACTAAAGCTTCTACCTAGCGAGCTTAGCGCGCGTTTAGGTTCTTTAAGGTTATAAAGTACTTAAGAGTCTTATAGTCTATGTAAATCTAAATACGCTAGACTATATACTAGAGCTCTAGTCTTTATTTCTTTAAGAATTTAATAATAGCTAGTATTTTCTTATCGTAGATTTTATAATTATACTTAGCTAGGGCTATAGTCTTCGAAAAGTAGGCTATAGGTAACTAGTACTCGCTATACTTCTATAAGAAAATTCCTATAATTACCTCGTTCGAAGCGTCGGTCTCTAGTATACTTTCTAGCTCTAAGTTATAGTACTAGAGTAAGAGCGCGAAAGTAAGAGTATCTTTTAGAGTCTAGAATATATAATAATAGTAGTTATTAAAATTAAATAGTACGCTATTATAAGTAAGAGCTATTAGAGGCTTTACGATTACTCTATAATTTCTAATAAATCGTTTATAGAAGTTATAGAAGCCTAGAAACGATTATATACCCTTTACTATAGAAGGTACTTACTAGTTTTATATAATAGTAACCTTTTTCGGGTCTATAGAAATACTATTAGTTAATATAATAAAGCTAAGATATTTTATCTATATAATACTAAATTTATACTTCTTAATATTAGTCTATAAACCTACGTCGCGTAGTCTTTATAGTACTAGCTTAACGTATATTTCGTGTTCTAAAGGATCGTTTAAATAGATAAGAATATTATTAAGATAGATAGTATAGAAGTCGTCTAAATAGTCGAATAGAACGTTATTTATATACCTCTAGTACGTAGTAGGTCTATTTATAAGTTCGAATAAAAGAACCTTATATTTATAGACGTTATATCTTATATAGAAGGTCGTTAACTCCTTCGAGTAAGGGTTTATTTATATCTAGTAGAATGTCTAGTAAATGTTAAGTTTTATAAAGATCTTAGTTCTAGAAATTTATACTAGAGTCTTATCTATTAAGAGTAGAAGGTATTAGTCCTTACGGCTTAAAGCGTTAAGCTTATATTAGTTAATATAGAATCGTAAGCTACTCTTCGGTTTCTTAATAAAGAGTATAGGAGTAGTAAAGAGTATCTAGCTTACCTTAATAAATCTCTTATTTAGGTTTTTAAGTAGGTACTATTTTATCGCTTTAAGCTCTTATACACTTATTTTATATAGTAGACTATATAAAAGCTACTTTTCGTCGACTTCTAGAGCGATTTTATGATCGTACGAGCGATATAATAGAAGCTAGTCTAAAGCTAACTTAGAAAACACGTCTATAAACTATAAATAGGTCTTTAGTAGCTAGTATAGGTCTTTCTAGTCTACTATTTCTAGAGAGGCCGAGTTTTAGTTAAGAATACGATCTATCTCGTATAGGCTTATAAAGAAGAGCTTATTATTAGTCTATTAACTATTTAGGTATATAGTATAACTAGAAATTAGAGAAATGTCTAGAGTAGTAGCTAAATATAGTTAGGGCTTTTATAGCGGCTTAGGCGAGCGCGAGAGAGCTAGATCCTAAGCTCGTTACTTGTCTTAGAGCCTATCGTTTATCTAGTATAGAGATTTTCAGAGCTCTAACTTATAAGTTATACGTCTTTAAAGCTATAGCTTAAACTAGTAGAGTTACTTTATTAGAGGTATTATCTCTCCTATAATAACTTCTAACTATTTATTTAGCGGCGGAGACGAAGACGAAGTAGGCGAAGGTAATCGACTAATTATAGTACTTATAACTCGTTCGTCTTATTATTACTTCTCTTCTTTTAATATTACTTTATCTCTTCTAACTATATTAGCTTAGTAGAAAGGTACTAGTCGTTTTAGTACAATTACTACTTACGAGATAATTATCTCGTTCTATAGCTAGAGAGTTGTCGCGTAGTACTCTAGGGGCTAAGTTAAGCGTCTAGCTTAATAATTAAGTGTAATCCTAAAGTACTTAAGCTATTTTCGTTCTAGGATTACTTAGTAAGAGCCTAAGAGAGTAATTATAAATAGTAGGTTTAATTATCGTCGTTTATTAATTATAAGATATAGGCGAAGAACGTGAGAGATACTTACTTCGCTTTGTTTATTATATTCTAAGATAGAGATAGGGCGTAGTAGTTATTATACTTTAATTTCTAGGAATTTAGTCTAGTTAACTACTATAGTTTAGTTAATAAATATAAATCTATTTACTCTAGAGTTAATAAGTACTTATAAAGAAAGTATATATCTATTTATAAATAAGTTATATAAAATAGTTATATACTTTCTACCTATTAACTACTATAGATCTAGCTTAGCTAAATTAACTAACTCGTCTAAGAAGAAGTCTTCTCTTAGACGCTTTTATTTCCCGACAGCTTATCTTCTTCTTCTAACTCGCTTTCTTTCTTCTATTCTATAATCTTATTAAGGTCTATATCTCGCTTAGAGTAAGAGTATTTAGGGTATATATAATCTAATTTTTAATAATTATAGTAAGTAATATTAGATTAAGAGACCTTAGTCTTACGTCTTTTAATAATTTACTTTATAGAAGTTAAGTAACGAGATAAGAGGGGTGTAGTACTAGTCTTAGCTTACGACGTAGTCGGAAGTAAGAGAGAGGTAATAGAACGTCTAAGCTTAGTACGACTCTTAGTTTCGATTATAGCCTAGGCTCTCGCTCTATCTCGCTTAAGTCTTACGTTAGTTCTAGAAGTAAGATCGGCGAAGTTATTAAAGTCTCTTATCTTTTAGACCTTAATACGTATTTCGTTCTATAGGGGCTTAGTAAGCTTATCGTATAGGTTATCCTTCTACTCTAATTTAGCGATCCTACCTTAGGTAGTATACTATAAGAACTTAAGCTTAAAGTTAAATAATAAGTCGTCTAATTTTATTCTAAGATGTTTATATTTATATCTTATATTAGCTTTCTTATATAGGTTCTAAAGACTAGTAACTAGGTATTTAATTATAGATTTCTAATCTAGAAAGACGTCTTCTAGGTTATCTTCTACTACTATAGCTATCTTAAGTAAGGTAGCTAGCTATCTTACTAGTTATATAAGTAAACATATATGTTTTCTTATCTAAATCGCTAGTAAAGTAGTTTAAGTTTACTACTAGTTTACTTCTAAGTAGAAGTTACTACTAAAGTAAGAAAGGGTTATTTCTATCGTCTAATTAGAGTACGTCCTTAACCTTAGCGCTAAGCCTCGCGTTTCGAATAGTAGAGCTTAAGGGAGAGCTTACTCTAACTCGTCGTAGAGATCTAGATTAATAGTTCTAGCCTATAGAGATATATAAAGAACTTCTTAAGATATTCTACTAACGTATACGTCTAGTAATTACTCTACCTTTCTTAATAGTAGAAATAGTATTATATGTCTAGATAGCTATACGTAATTAAGTATTATTCTAGCTAAGAGAGTTAAGTCTTACTATAATCTAGTCGTACTATATAGAAGTAATTAGTAGTAGTAAGAGAAGAGAGCTTTCGTTATATTACTCGTCCTAGAATTGTTCTTCGAGAAGAGATTCGTTATCTATTAGCTAGATAGTAATTAAGACTCTAATAGTTTATATTAACGTGTAAGTAGAGGAGGCTCTACCTCGACCTCTATCTCTATAACGTCTTTCGCGAGCGTTTAAGAGAGGGGTTTATATAACTATCGTTTAGGGACATATAATATATACTACGTTTAGTAATATATAACGTGAAAAAAGGTAAAAATAAATAAATAAACAAAGTAGAATATTATAGTAGGCCTTTCTAGACGAAGAGGTAACTTTGTTATAATATAACTATATAAAGTAAACTACTACTTACTATAATAAATACGAAGTTAAACGAAAACTACTATATTAAGCGAATAACAAAGTAAGAAGAGAAGAGAGTTCTAGAGGAACGAAAGCTTAAATATAAGATACTAGTACGTACGTACTACGTACTACACGTACTCGGCCTCTAGTTCCTTTAACTCTATAATATAAACTACGTTAGAGACCTTCTAAATTAGCTAATAAATAGATTTTAGTATAAAGAAACTTTCTAGGGTACCTGACGTTATCTAGTACATTTTTTATACCTATTTTATTAAAAATTTAGATTTTCCCTAAATTTTCTCGAAAATCGGAAATTGCTAGGGTCGATTTTACTTAAAAAACTCTCTTTCTTACTAACCTCTACTTTTTTCTTTTAATAGATTTTTTAGTATATTATTATAAAGGGGTAACCTGGCTACGACCCAAACCCAGAAACCTTTTGAGTTGTAAAACTTCCTCTCGAACAAAACAACAAAACTACACCTTTTTATCCTTCGCCTAGTCACATGCCTCGGCCACCTGCCTACGAACCACGTGCGTCGGTCACATGACTAGGTTTCCCTGACACAATATAAAGACTATAATACAACTTAAAAGTTTACTATATACTAGTTATATCTTATAAGCTTTAGCCCTTGTATAGATGACGGGGATATTTGGTTTTTTTGTCTTGTAACTAGTCAAGTGCTTTAGCAGTGGTGGTAGGGGGTCGTGTAGTATAGTAAGGCACGACTCTACTGTAGATCTAACAGTTAATTCATCACATTATTTTCTGACAAAATGCGCTACATTACGGTGGTTATTCTATCGCCTTTTCTTCTTTTTGTTTAGGTTTTGTGCCTCCCCCTTTTCATGCCTTTCTATGGGTGCGTATGGCCTAGTACTATCGAGATGTGCTATACTCGACATCTTACCCCTCTAGAATAAATGTCTCCCTAATAAATTATATAAATACTATAATACAAAGTTCACTATATATTAGTGATATCCTATAAGCTTTGGCCCTTGTCTAAACTGAAGAAATGAAAGTCTCCCTGATGAATGTCCTAAATCGATACTTTGATCCCAAATATCTTCACAACTAGCTCGGTAATCGAGAGGTAATAAAAAAATATTAGCTCCACCTTCTAATACCCAATAATAAGATACATGTAAGGTTGGTAGTAGATTAATGTCAGGTGAAAAGGCCACTAAGTTGACTAAGGAAGAACGGCCCTCGAGCGTCTGTAGCGTCGCTCCTGTGACGGCGTCCCAGAGCCGGACCGTATTATCGTAAGATCCAGAGACGACCTGCTTACCGTCAAGTGAGAAGGCCACTGACTTGACGGAGTAAGAATGGCCCTTGAGCGTCTGTAGCGTCGCTCCTGTGACGGCGTCCCAGAGCCGGACCGTATTATCGTGAGATCCAGAGACGACCTGCTTACCGTCAGGTGAGAAGGCCACGGAGTAGACGGAGGAAGAATGGCCCTCGAGCGTCTGTAGCACCGCTCCTGTGGCGGCGTCCTAGAGCCGGACCGTCTCATCGTCAGATCTAGACGACCTGCTTGCCGTCAGGTGAGAAGGCCACTGAGTTGACGGAGGAAGAATGGCCCTCGAGCGTCTGTAGCGCCGCACTCCAATGCGCTTGCACTCTAGGCTTTCTTTGGAATCAAGGGGGGATATCATTTTCAAAAGTCTTTCGAACAATGCTCTTTTCTGGGGAGAAGACAAGTGCTGAGCAATATAACTGAAGGGGTGCCTGTTCAATAACTAATCGGCTGTATAAGGCAAATCGCTTTGCATCATAGATAAAAGCGTGTAAATTAGGGCTTTCGGTAGCCTAAGGACAAGTTAGACTCTTATAAATAATAGATGGATAGCTTACCGGAATGTGAGCCTCTAAGGATCATATTGCCCGAATCCCTTCCAACGTCATACCCATCCACCCAAGTCCCTCAAACCAGGGTAGTAAATGAGTCTGTAGAAATCGGTGTGCTTCCTCGCCGTCGTAAGCCTGATAGCCACTTAGTAGATGTTGAACCCAGTAGAGGCATGTGTATTGAACTTCGGGCGGAAGGCATTTCTGAATTCGGCTGCTCTCAACTTGGGCGGCTTGATAACCAGGAGAATGTAGTTCGCAAACATCTTTCTTGAGTGTCTGGGACATTAGCTGTATACGCCTAGTGGTAAGATTTTGATGTGCCTCCTCATCCACCCAAAATTCCCCACATTGATCTTTGCTAAGGAGATAGTCGCGAAATGAAGGGTGGTGGAAGCGGAGCGGGGTTCTCGTCTTTTGGAATTTCTAGGATTACGTGAAGGCATTTCAAGGTCTGGTTCACCTGGTACTTCGTGGTATGGAGTTGCTCGCTTAAAGATTTAACCGAGAGAGGAGAGGAGAGAACGACAATACTTCTAAGTATTTGTCTTAGCATTCCATAGAACCTTTGTTTCTCTTGTTCCATAGAGCTTGGCGGGACAGAGCTTCGTAGAACAGTAGTATAGAGACCATGAAGTCGTTCTTCTAGATTTGCGGGGGCATCACCATCTTCAAGAAGTAAACATAGCCTTTCTTCGGTGGATTGGCCTTCACAAATAAATCGGCAGGCAGTCGATGCCCAGATAAACATGCCACTCGCAATGTTAACTAAACGTCGAATACGTTCTGCACCCGGCCAGCCGGGCTCTTGTTTGTTATCCTGACCAATGGCCCTCAACTCGTGCTCTAGGTATATGGAGATGTCGCGGTCAACAATCGACGGCGATATATTGTGGAGAATAAATACCTGGCGCTCAGCATCCAGGTTCATAGTAAATCCATATTGGATTAGAAGCTCAGGTCTGCTCGTTAGAAAGATTCGTAACCGGACTTTCTGTAACGATCGAGCTTGGGCTAAGAGTTGTAGAATGATCATGATATTATCGTCACCGTCACACTCACCGAGCGCATCAATGACTACGATACACGAAGGTCGATTATCGCCATCCAGCATTGATAGGGGACGGAGGATAAGCTGGTTCCACTGGCAGCCGAGAGACTGGTCGGCAATATCATGGTGCTCTGTGAGAGCATCACATATATATTTGCCGAGAGAGGGAACACTGCTCGCCAGCTGCCACGCAACGCTTGTAACAAATTTGCCTGCATAACCGACATCTCCGCCGCCTCGGGAGAAGAAGAAGCTTGCTCCGAGGTGCCCCTGTTCAAAATATCTGCGTGCGATAGTGCGCGCAATTGCCGATTTTCCTGTGCCGGCCTGGCCTTTCAACCAGAAGAGGCAGCGCTCATCTCTGCCATCAGCCCAGGTATATATCTCTCGGAGAAGGTCGACGTGGGTATCGAAGAGGTATGTCGGGTCGTGCTGTCGATGGGATGCGTTAAACGGTGCTTCGATGGCATACGGTAGTTGATCAAGTAGGTCTCCTATGTATCGACCGCCATTAGTTTGATCCATGACGATGACAACAAAATACCTACTATCGAATTCCCAGAAACGGAGCAAATATTTCTCACGGAAGTGCTGCAATGTCAAATCAGGGTGGTGGGCGGCGATGTTGGCATCGAGTTCTCTTTTCAGATCGGGATTCATATTTCTTTTGAGGACAGGTATCACTTCAAACCAGTCAACGTTCCCGTCTTGAAAGATTTTTTGAGGGGGAGCGTGTGGTTAATAAGTGATCTCGGTATCGTATCCAAATATCAAAAATCGAGTGTTGATAATTGTCTGAGAAGTACCTGGATTCCCGGAGCGCAAGGCTTCTACGTTGATTGAAGTCCCAGTCAGGATCAAAAGTGTCGGACAATGGCGCGGTAATCGTACTAATAACTTTGAGCCACTTGAACCTGCAATGGGATGTAAGACAAAATCGGGACCAATCTCCAAGTGGAAGTTCTCTGACACCACTGGGTGCGCGGCTTCGAGAAGTTGGTATTGTAGCCTGAGAGCTGCTGTCCGGTAGTTCGTTCAGGCTATTCGAGCTGTCGAATGCCAGTCGCTGTAAATGACCCGAAATATGTTTTGTCAAATCTTCCAGACATTGGAATTCTGTCGCCTCTTGGGGCTTTTTCTGTTTTAAATCCGGTTTCGAATCGTTGCTTTCGAACATCGACATATTAAAGCTGCACAAAGGACATATATTTCTAGGTCGTTTACGAGCAATCACGCAAGACATTTTGATCGCTTCCTGTTCTTCTGGTGCGCATTCGGCATGTTTGATCTGAACGTGCTTCTCGAAACTTGCTTCGTCCGTGAACTTTTCAGATTTATGACCTAAGTCACAGTTCCAATATCCCTGTGGATTTGCTAAGACTATTTCAGAGAGTGCTTTTCTAGCATATACTTCTGTTGGCCACTATAACGTAATAGTGGTTATATGAGTCACTTATTTCCTTAGTAATTATTACAAATTATCGGTAAGGTGGCAAAGAAGATTATGGAGGATATTAAAACCTGATTAGTCAGGCAGTCACTCTCTATATAAAGACTCGCTTGTTCCTGTATTATAGAGGGCAGTCCCTTTTAAATGTTTCCTGAGAAATACTCTCTTTACCCTACCCCAGAAACCAAATTCTGACTCCTGCATAAGGCTCTCAACTTCGCCCAAAGTTTGGGGTCACTAAAGGGTTTGAACGGCTTAGATGACTCCTCGTATTCGTTAGAAATACAGATGAACGGTTTAAGGTCCTCGAGAACATGGGTTCTAACTGTCGATTAGTCTTAACTAGAACATGTAGGATATTAGTGCCACTTACTTTCATTTTTGGGGATTCAAGTCTGCTTCCTAAATCGAGTTTAAACAGTACGGACACAACGGTTCAGGCTTTCCTAGCTCTTTGATGGTGGCTTAGGGAAGTCTTCCAGATCGTCTTCTATCAAAGTTTGACTATTTTTGGACGATGAAACTACCGATCCTTGGTCGCCCAGTTTGATGCGAACTGTTGATAGGTATGGTGATATGGGACAAAAGCTGCTGCCTACAAGGCAGCAGAGTTATTCTTAATAAGGCATGAAAAGAATATGGACTGAGGAGCTATATATATATGGGGCATACCTCAGGGAAAACGGATAATGGAAATCAGACCTTTTTTACCTCAACTATCGAGGCTCCACATTATCAAGTGCCATTTGAAGACCCTCATTCCAACACGAACCAACGCCGAAGCACATGGCCTAGAATTGGAGGCATTTGTTGCCGATTTTGGCGTAGCGTTCTTCGTCGTCATCGGTTGTTTCTAAAGCTTTCGGGCAAGTGTCTGATAATTAGAACTTAATTTTGTCGCTTCATCAGTTACATCGTCTTTAGAGATAGGCCTAAGGACGTCGCGGATCTTCAATGGACTTGCTCGATTTTCGTGAACGTTCGGTTTAGACTCCTGTGGCTCTTTTGTATCTGTCTCTCGTTCTACTAGCTTTTCCTAATGTATTTTGTGATATGTTAGGGTCTGTCTTCGAAATACTATGGATTCGGCGAGCTGTTTCCTAAGGGACAGTAGTGAGGTAGGGTATTTGAACTAAAGAATCATCTCTGTCATTTGATAATGCTCCCCATCTTCATACTTTTCCGTGAATCCGTTAACGCGAGTCTCGAGTTCAGATACGGAGTAACTTCTGATTATTGTCCTAAGCCTGGTCAAGCGATTGATCGTGGCCTCGATTACGTCAAGAGCGTCGGAGGCAGTGCCTCGAATCTTGACGTCGATAACATTCGGGGGGGAGCGAGAAGCACGAACTAATTTAGATTAGAGATCTGTTAAAACTTGACGGTGTTTACATGGAAGTTTTATGGAAGTCTAAGTTCCATTTCATTAACTAAAGTAGCTGTAACACGAAACCTCTCACTTCGCTATTTGATTTCAGCCTAGCATCCAAAGACGCAGCTGATGACGCAAAAATCCCGAGATACGAGGCCCATATGTAGAAACGTTGTTTCTGGAGTTCTGCCCTTCACCAATTCGGTAGAAATGGATCGCTGCATTTCAAAAAGAGGTCTTAGCATTGAGTTGCCAGGTTCAGTATGTCTCGATTTACCTCTTGGCCGGAGTCTGAATTCGTCATCATTCTTTCGTTAGATATACAAACATGTGATATAGGTAATTCAAGGATTCGTCTTTGAAGATTCGGTAAACGTGTAGCATAGCACGTCTTAGATTGAATACGTCTTAATGGCCATCCTGTCGTTCTCCGCGATCTTGACCTCAAACGGTAGGAGATGCCCAATTCCTGCGATGACTGGTGAGCATTTTTGAAGGACTTTCGCTGAATATTCAGCCTAACAGGTCAGTAGGGGAATGTCAAGGCTGTCTAACATGACATTCATCCGCTCATGTAGCTGAATCTTTTCGGAGTGGAGCGGAGAACAGATGTCAAGATCCTACTCGTCGGCTGGTCCAAAATTTGGGCCTCACCATCCACGACAACAAGTCACCGTGGAATCACTTTACGGCTATGAGGTTTTTTCAAGTTCTTTTCTCATATTTATACAGCGCATAGATCTATTGATTCTCGAAAGGAATAAATGTCATCTTGTCTTGTGGCGTTATAGTTTGTGTGTTGTCGAGGTTGGTGGTTTGACGAAGTTGGTGGCCAAGCGAGTCGGCCCTGAATGTTACACTCCCCCCCTAAATATTTGTTCGCGTGAGGGTTAGCAAAGCCATACTGATTCGCTTTCGAGTAGAGTCTACCCCTATGATTCGCTATACAACCCCCACCCTGGGTCCACCGAATAACCTTGATTTGGTGGGAGGGGGGATACGGAGTAGTAAGGTTACAATTAGCTTACTGTAGGTATGTTGGCGGTTAACATGCAGCTCGGTAAATGATTTCGAGGCTGACTGATAATGCAAGTGAGATCGTCGCAGCACCGTACCGCAGCTCCAACTTTTGTTCTTGCCCTTAGGCTACTCAGAGAAATATCAAACCCATGTCTTGATTAAGTCCAGCCTCTACACGCTCTCAACTGCTCGCATTTCATCCAAGGGGGTTTAAGCACGCTCAGAACCGTCTACTACTAGTTGGTAAAATGCCGTCCGAATCACAGACACTCCTTGATATACAAACGATTCTTCCAATTTTGATCGGCATTTCAATTTCACGTCAAAAAGAAGAAGGCGTCACTAGCCTGAAAACTCGGAATGCCTGGGAGAACATTAAGATTGAGATTGAGCAGTTTCGCCTTTACATGAAGCTTGGCGAAAATCTGGTAAGGAATAACGCTCTCCACCCGATGTTACTCGCTATCGATAGTATGGTCGATGATCGCGTTCTTAGATCCGGCCAGTCTTCATCGAGTCCGGATCCATCTTCCTTGAAGGTACTAGTCCGCGAACTAGAGCCCACGATTAACTATCCGAAAATAAAAGCGTTAATGAGGGAGGCGTCGAATCATGTGATTTCAGATAATAGCTTTACATATTTGTCTTCCATGATTCATCTGCCAACATCGGACTTCGACTCTAGGGAGGTAGAGAAAATGGTTACCGACTTCAATGTGATAAACTCGGTGGCACAGATTGAGGAACCTTCTACTACTCTTATATCTACTCAAGTCGGAGTAGACAAGGCAACTTTCATTGCGGATTCTCGGGCAGGCCCAGAAGTCCAGAAGCTGGAAATACTTCAAACCTCCACGAGACGATTATTTAATACCTTAGTTGAGAAAGCTATTAATAAACCCACACGCTACAAGTTTTACAACACTATCAGGATTAATTTACGAGATCCGATTGAGAGCGAAAACACTCTTCAGTATAGACTCTTCTTTTCATCTTGTCTAGTCGGAGAGACGTGACAGGAAACTGTATTCAATGTTGTTAGTGAGATGTAAGCATCTAATCGATTTTAAAGATCTTTAAGATAACTAACTTCAGATTAGAGGATTAGTAGTAGGTTCTACTGAGCCTAAGCTCAAGAAGCTTCGTAGCATCTGTAGGACGATCAGGAAGTATCGTAATACCGGACAGCCCCTAAATATTCAAATATACCCAGCCACATCTATCTTAGACCAAACCCGCAGATTGAGGCTGCTAGTCTCCCCGTTTACCTAACCTTTTCTCTAGAAAAATTACTAGCAAGCGGCGAGGACTTCTCTTCCAATTTCCGGCCTATAGATTAACCAACATTAGCACTAAATATATTTAGAGACCTTCGGTGGATGTATTACTGTGGAGTTCATGTCGTTGACAAGGAATGGATGGCTAGTGACCTCTATTTTCTCTTCGATCCGAACGCAAATATGGTGAAAGATGCTTTTAATCCATATCTTAACGGTTCTCTGCTTCCGTCTCAGCTTTCACAGAATTCCTAAATCAGTTTAACCAGATTTACTATCCTCGTATCGTCTGTAAAGTTATTAATTGAGATTGGACTCGGACGAGCCGTTCGCCGATCAAATGGTTTTTTGGACATAGACCTTTTCACAGAACTTAAGGTAAAACAGGTGTCAGTATCAAAGATGATATTTACGGGAGAGATTACGAAAGAAGTCGATTCCCTGTGCATGGAGGCAATAAGGGAGTGTTTATGGGCACGTCGAACAGTTGATGACGATTCAAGCTCCGATTCAGACTCCGATTCAGATTCAGACTCGGAAAGTGACGACAAAGTTGAGAAATATGAGGAACATGCCGAAAAGGCGGCTCGAGAAATGCAAGCTGAGGAGGCAAAGTGTAAAACTGCTATTGCCAGAGCAGCTGACATGCTAGAGGAGGTGTGGAAAAGATATAATCGTTAGGCCGATATTAATCTGTCGCACAATTTTGAGATCTCGCTAATGGAAGAACCACGAAGCTCAATAAAAACATTAAGTGTTTTGCATGATCAATAAAGTAGGACGTTCCGTTCACCTTCGGCTAGGCCTGTTAATCACTAGGGTCCGGAACTTCAATTCTTCGACGACGGGAGAAGTCGATTAACTTGTGGCGACAAACTGTAGGTTCACTAAAATCTTGAGCATTCTTGGGACAATAGCTAAATTGGAATTTAGCGTTGTACTGGCTGGTTATTTCTTTGAATCTAATGAAAATTTCTACACCAAGTACTTTCGAGGTTTAAGCAACACATCAAGGACCAGTATAAAAGTTGCAATCCTCGACACTGGAGTTGACTAAGTCAGAACTATCGGTTTTTGGAGGGCTATGAGGAAAATAAGATCTTCAAATAACTATCTAATCAAAGAGACAAAGTCTTTCATTAGAGGATCAGCAGTCGATGATTGTGGTCACGGAACGAATGTGGCTGGTCTGGTTTCTAAAACATCCCCCGCTGCGGACCTCTATATTGCGAAGATCTCAAACGGCAAGGAACCTCCGGCTGGGACTGACCAAATAATCAAGGTAAAATTTGCAATTTACCAACGTTACTGTGCCTACAAGAGCTCTTACACACAACTTCTGAGCTGGAAAAATTAGCTGCGCGCTTACACTGTCCTCTAGCATCAGCTACTAGGACGAGTCATTTGGCCCGTACAAGTTCTACACAACTGATTGGCTCACGCTGACACCTTGCAGGCGATCGAATGGGCACAGAAGTTCAAAGTCCACATCATCAATATGTCCTTCGGCTTCCTCCAAAACAACGAGATCACTCGTCTTTAAAGAGTAATCGAAAAAACCGAGTTGGAAGGCGTAATATTCGTGGCATCTGTATCAAACTACGGCGGGAACAGATCTAGAACGTTTCCGGCCGACATGTCCCGCGACAGAGTTATATGCATCCATGTAGTAGACGGATATGGCAACAAAAGCGGAATGAATCCAGGTGCAAAGCGGTACGATCCGAACCTGAGCACGTTAGGAGTGGCCGTTGAGTCCATATGGCCCGACGACAAGAGTGCGCACCTTGAAGGAGCATCTTATGCTGCGACTATCGCGTCGACAATTGCTGCCAATGTTCTGAAATTTGCCCTTCATGCACAAGATCCGATGGAGATGGAAGAAGACCTACTTGATAAACATCATGTCGATGAGATTTGTCGGTCAGGGGGGATGGGTAAAATTCTTCTTGCCATGACTGAGCACAGAGATGGTTACAACTTTATTGCGCCGTGGAGAAGTGTTTGGGATGAAGATGCCACAGTTCGTAGCGTTGCCGCCAGATTTAAGGCTACTTTGAAAGAATGAGCACCTTTAATCTAAATCGCTTCTGTTCTTCAGTTACAATAGTGATCCCAATTGTACGGCTCGGGGCGAAGACCCATCTAAAACTGAATATCGCTGGTCCAATTAGTCGTTCTACGTTACCGCGTGGCAACGTAAAGTTCGCAAAACGGTTGGGTTGTGTGCATATTACCTGAAGGAGGGTTGCGAAACGATGGGGCAGGGAAGATTTAGAAGAAAGGAAAGGAAAGTAGAGAGAGAAGAAGAGAGGGGAGAAGAAGAGAGGGAAGAAGAAGAGAGGGGAAAAGAAGAGAGGGGAGAAGAAGAGAGGGAGAAGAAAAGAGGACAGAAGATGAGAACATAACTCCCTTATCGATTTCAGATTTTTAGAAAACCAACATCCTAATACGTAGCCAAACCTATTTACCTTTTGTGAATACTCTATGACGATTTTATTATAATTATTAGACTTTGATTTGGAGTTCAACTCGTTGAGCATGAGTTCGCGTACTTCCCTATAATTAGTCGTAGTGGTTGTCTTTCTCGTTTGGCTAGCACATCTAATAAGCTGTTAGTCTCGCCCAATCACGTAACTAACCGAACGAGTAGGATAATTGTCGGTTAAATCAACTCTTGTTGGTGTGAGGGATTTTAGCAGGGTTCGCTAAGAAAATCCCAACCCTCGCCAGACAAGTGTCCAGTGTTTCATGGGCTTGCTTCGCCTTCGTAATTCTCGTTCGTCGTAATGCTCCTGGCCTTGCAACATTCTCGTTGTTGTTTCTTCTTGATAGACCATCAACTCCAAACTCAAGAAAATTCAAGCGTTAAACGACCATGCTAAAGACATATATTCTGGCACCGAACTGGACTACAGCTCCTCCGCCGGAGGGTCCACTTCATCTTGGCCATATCCTAGACGACCTCACCGAATTCGTACCTCTCAACCGCGACGACACCATCCCTATTGACAAAGAAAACCCCCCGCATATCAATTCAGACTTCAAATCGACCCGCAGCAAACTCGTCTCGGGCGATCTTGGGTTCATGGCGAGGATATTCGGACTGGTCGGCGTCTGGGCCGGGGCAGAGCTACACTCCAAGAAAGAAAAGGACGATGTGCTGTCTTGCAAGAGGTTGATCACTGAACGTTCGATCCGACTAATGACTACATTGATAAGAGCATGAAGCTTCCACAGGTGGAAAAGTTTGTCCTGTTGAAGAAGCAGAAGCAACCGGTGTACATGGTGACGGGTCTTAAGATAAGTCGAGGCGGTTCGCTTCAAAGCACCAACAGGAAGGACAAGGGAGTCAAACTCGAGGGCGGTCTCAATGCTCCCGGAACTCCGGCTGCAGTAGAGGGCCAAGTAGGGGCTCAATCGACTACTACGGAAGGTGTAAGCTGGAAAGGGTCAAGTCCGTTAATTGTGGCGTTCCGAGTTAGGAAGATCTGGTATCATCAAGGAGAGATCATGGATAAAGCCCACAACGCGGGGGCGGTATTACAGGATGGTTCTATGAAGCTGAAGGAGACTGCTGCTCCTCTCATGACTGATGATGGAATCCAGCCATCGGATGTCACTGCGGATATCGAGTTGACGACAGAGATGGATACCGAAGATGGGGAAGAAGTTCGGTGGATTCTTCCGAAGCTAGAGGAAATAGAAGGGTAGGACGTTGTCTACGGAGTAGCAGATATGGATTCCTTCCAGAATCCAGTTGATGCAAGTTACAACAAGTACTGACATCTATCCTTACGATATATTGACATTATCTCGCATTATACACAAAGTTAACGCCTCATTTAGATCCAAGTTACGGCAATCATGTAGATGACATTAGGAACGATGGCATAGCAGCTCCGTGTAGGGTACGTGGCTGCTTGTTGAAATTTCTAGAAAAACGCCACACTTCACGTGAGTTTCATAATATAATGCGATGAAGTCAGCGTACCTGTAATCATGATATTATATAAGCACCCCTCCGCAAGTTATTAAGATGCTTGGCGTATTATATATGGTATAGTATAGTACCCCCCTCTCTAATTTACCTGGATAAATCCGGTATAAAGATTCTCTTATACCCTATGTCGTTAAACCTTAGAGCTATATTCTTTCTTAATAGATTCTTTGTACTACGCCCCCGAGAATTGAAGCCAGGCTAAAAGTTAGAATGGAGTAGGGGGGAATAGCCGAAAGGGGTTTTAACGCCAGGACAATTGATAACATAACTATAACCGTAGTATTTGTGACAGCCTAGTTTCACATGCCCTACTAGGGGGCTCTTAGTCACGTGCGTACGTACCGAGGCTTTACCGAGAAGCTCGTTTATTATCATATATCTTCGAGCTCTAACTCGATCCTCTCTTTCCTTCTTAGCTTAGTTTTCTTCGGTACACTCGTAGAGAAGACTCATCTTCTAAAGAGAAAAACTACTAGCGCTAGCGTAAAAGCTAGTAAAATTAGCGGTAAAGGAGCTAGTAATAAGAGAATTAAAAATTCATTTCAGAGGCTAGGGGGTTTTTTTATACTGTTTTTAGGTAGTAAGGGTCTATGATATTGTGTAGGCACAATTAATTTACGTATTTTAAACTTGATTACAGAGTATTCTAACTGTAAATTGTTAGTAAAAGACCCTATATATTGCCTATAATAAGATACGCTTAACCCTGAACGGCACACTTAACTTAACTACAGTTACTAATTTATGATTCTCTAGACTTAGTATATATATTTCTTTAATGCCTATAGGTGTTACGGAGTTGGAGGAACTAGGGGCCGAGCACGTGTAGCACGTGGCACGTGCGTGCTAGCATCTTATATTTAAGCTTCCGTTCCTCTAGAACTCTCTTCTCTCCTCACTTTGTTATTCGCTTAATATAGTAGTTTCCGTTTAACTCTGTATTTATCACAGTAAGTAGTAGTTCACTCCACACGGTTATATTATAACAAAGTTACCGCTTCGCCTAGGAAGGCCTACTATAATATCCCACTTTGTTTATTCGTTTATTTTTACCTTTTTTCACGTTATATATCACTAAACGTAGTGTACGTTATATGTCCCTAAACGATAGCCACATAAACCCTCCCCTTAAACGCTCGCGGAAGACGTCACAGAGGTAGAGGTCGAGGCAGAGCCTCCCCTACTCACATGCCTACACAAACCGTTAGAGCCTTAATTACTGTCCAGCCGATAGACAACGAATCTCTTCTCGAAGAACAATTCCAGGACGAGCAACGTAGCGAAAGCTCTCTTCTCTCGCCACCACTAATTACTCCTACATAGTACGACCAGATTATAACGAGACTTAACTCCCTTAGCTAGGATAATGCTCAATTACGCACAGCTGTCCAGGCACATAACGCTATCCCTACTATTGAGAAAGGCAGAGCAATTACTAGACGTACACGTTAGTAGAATGCCCTAAGGAGTTCTCCGTATATCTCTACAGGCCAGAACCGTTAATCTAGATCTCCACGACGAGCTAGGGCAAGCTCTCCCTCAAGCTCTACTATTCGAAACGCGAGGCTTAGCGCCAAGGTCAAGGACGTGCCCTAATTGGACGACGGAAACAACCCTTCCTTACTTTAGTGGCAACTCCTGCTTAGAAGTAAACTAGTAGCAAACTCGGACCACTTTACTAGCGAATTAGACAAGAAAACACATGTGTTTGCTTGTACAACTAGTAAGGCAGCTACCTTGCTTAAGACAGCCATGGCAGCGGAAGATGACCCAGAAGACGCCTTCCCGGATTAGGAATCTATGGTTGAATACCTGGTCACTAGCCTCCGGAACCCACACGAGAAAGCCGATATAAGGCATAAATATAAACACCTTAGAATGGAATTAGACGACTCATTCTTCGACTTTAAGCTCAAGTTCTTACAGCACGCCACCCGAGGCAGGATCGCCAAATCAGAGTGGAAGGATGACCTGTACGATAAGCTTACTAAGCCCCTGCAGGACGAAATGCGTATCGAGGTCTAAAAGATAAGAGACTTTAATAACTTCGCCGACCTTACTTCTAGAACCGACGTAAGGCTTAAGCGAGACAGAGCGAGAGCCCAGGCTATAATCGAAACCAAGAGTCGTACTAAGCTTAGACGTTCCGTTACTCCTCCCTTACTTCCGACTACGCCGCAAGCTAAGACTAGTACTACACCCCTCTTGTCTCGTTACTTAACTCCTACAAAGCAAATTGTTGAAAGACGTGAGACTACGGTCTCTCCGCCTAACATCACTTACTATAATTATGGAAAATCAGGTCACATACGCCCTAAATGCCCTCACCCTAAGCGAGATGTAGACCTTAATAAGATTATAGAACAGGAGGAAGAAAGCGAGTTAGGAGAAGACGACGAGCTATCGGGAAATGGAAGCGCCTAAGAGAAGACTCCTTTTTAGGCGAGTTAGTTGATTTAGCTGAGCTAGATCTACAGTGGTTAATAGGTGGAAAGCATATGACTGTTTTATGTAACTTATCCATGAATAGATACACACTTTCTTTGTAAGCACTTATTAACTCTGAAGTAAATGGATTCGCATTTATTGATCAAACCACGGTAGTTGACTAGGCTAAATTCCTAGGAATTAAAGCTTAACGACTATCACGCCCTGTTCCTGTCTTAGGATACAATGGACAAAGCGGAGCAAGCATCTCTCACGTTCTTCGCCTACATCTTACAATCAATGAACGACGACAATTAAACCTACCATTTATGATTACCCCCTTAGGCTCTCACTAAGTAATCCTAGGACGAAAATGGCTTAAGTACTTCGGGATTGTACTCGATTATCAAGCTAGACGCTTAACTTAGCCCCTAGAGTACTACGCGACAACTCCCTGGCTATAGAACGAGATAATCATCCCGTAAGTAGCAATTGTACCGAAACGACTAGTACCTTCCTACCAAGCCGATGTAGTTAGGAGAGATAAAGTAATGTTAAAAGAAGAGAAGCGACGACAAGGCGGACGAGTTATAAGTACTATAATTAGTCGATTGCCTTCGCCTACTTCGCCTTCGCCTCCGCCGCTGAATAAACAGTCAGAAGTTGTTATAGGAGAGGTAACACCCCTAACAAAGCAACTCCGCCAGTTTAAGCCGCAGCTTTAAAGACGTACAACTCATAAGTTAGAGCTCCGGAAATCTCTACACTAGATGAACGACAGGCTCTAAGACAAGTAACGAGCTTAGGATCTAGCTCTCTCGCGCTCGC
>MU251895.1:0-20076 GCA_019669835.1 Amylocarpus encephaloides
TGTTAAGTCCCGTCCACATATTCCAGATACAGCTAGCGGCAACCATTCAAGCCAGTCCTCTTGGGCCCAGTCTATAAACTGGCGTAAGACTGTTTCAACTACTTCGTTTATTCGTTCGGTAGCACCATCAGTCTCTGGCGAGAAGGCAGTAGACAACCTACGCTTGATTCGTAGTAGCTCACATACCCTCTTCCATAGGGCGCTTGTAAACTGTATACCTCTGTCGGAGACAATTGCTGAAGGCAGGAAGTGGTGGGGCAGATATCGTCGTAGGAACCATTTAGCTACTGTTTTAGCTTTAATATCTTCTAGGCCATCTGCTATTACCCCTTTACTTAACCGATCCGTGACCACAATCATATTTCGGCAGCCTTTAGAGACTGGCAAATCCGTAATAAAGTCCATAGATATTTCGGACCATATTCGATCTGGTATAGGTAGTGGCTTTAAGAATCCCTGTCGGCGAGACCTCCATGCCTTATTCCTCCCGCAACTGTCGCAATTCTGTATAAACGTACGGATATCAGTTGCCATTCCTGGCCAGAAGAATAAGCGAGCCACTAGTGCATATGTAACCTCCCTGCCTGGGTGCCCGTGGAGCGCTGTATCGTGGGTTGCTTGAATTAGGCGAGCCCTCAGGTTAAGGCTATTAGGGACCCATTTTCGTCCCCGGAATAGTAGGTAACCTTGTTCTGATATTGCGCACTCAGATATAGACACTTTCAAGCCAAGCTCTGTAGGAAACCTCCTGGCGCTAGCCTTTGTAGCGCTCAGGGCCTTGTTATACTCAGGGTCGTTTACTACAGCCTGATCCCAGTCTGTAAGCTCGTCTGGCAGTTCTCCTGTTATATGGTCTCGTAGGCTAGTGGGGCTAGCCCTAATAGGCGAAACGCGAACTATAGGGCTTGCTGCTAGCATTTCGGGCTTTAGTAGCTGTATATTACGGTCCGCTAGTCGCTTATTAGACCCGTTCTAAGACATATCCTGGTCCCGCCTTAACAGGGCGTCCGCGCGTTCATTTTCCTTACCAGGGACGTGTATAATATGAAAGTTATACCTGGAGAGAATTAAGGACCAGCGCATCTGGCGCTCCGTAAGCTTTCGGACGGTCATGAAGTACTCTAGATTCTTATGGTCTGTACATATGTCAAACCGCTTAACACCACGTAATTCGGCGTCCCATTCTTCTAGGCAGCGTACGATAGCTAGCATCTCCTTGTCGTAAATCTCATAGTTACATTCCGCTGGGTTATTCTTCTTTGAAAAGAAGGCGCAGGGCACCCATAAGCCTTTATCGCTTAACTGCTGTAGCGTACCCCCTATACACCACCCAGAGGAGTCGGTTTCAATGCGTGTAGGCTTGTCATAGTCGAATTGGGCTAGCGCGGGGGCTGAAGTGAATATATCCTTTAGCTTGTAAAAGGCTGCGTCTGCTCTATCGTTCCATACGAATTTCCGGTCTTTATGCGTAAGCTCTGTAAGTGGCCTTACCAGATCTGAAAACCCTTTAATAAAGCGCCTGTAAAAGTTGACGAACCCTAGGAAGCCACGTACGCCTTTGACTGAAGTGGGTGCCTCCCAGCTAGCAATAGCCTTGACCTTTTCTGGGTCCATTTTAAGTCCTTTTCCAGCTTCGATAATAAACCCTAAGTACTTAGTCTCTTGTACTTCAAATTCGCATTTGTCGATGTCGATTTGTAAGCCAGCGTCCTGGAGTCGCTGTAGTACTTGACATACGTGCTTACGGTGCTGGTTCCTACTCCCAGACGAATATATTAAAATGTCGTCTATGTAAGCAGAGCAGAATTCGTCTAGGTAGTCGCGTAGGGTCCAGTTAATATACTTCTGAAAAGTACTAGGTGCATTCGCTAAGCCAAATGGGGTGACCATCCATTCGTATAAGCCATAGCGCGTCCGGAAAGCAGTCTTCCATTCATCGCCTTCCGCGATCCGTATCTTATGAAAAGCGGCGATTACATCGAGTTTAGTAAACTACCGTGCTTTACTAATGTTCCGTAGGGTCTCATAAATGAGCGGTAAGGGGTAGCGGTCCTTCTTCGTAATACGATTTAAGCCGCGGTAATCGACACAGAAGCGTAAGCCTCCCCCTGGCTTTTTAACAAATAGCACTGGGGCTGCTGCTGGCGAATTGCTGACGCGTATAAACCCTTTGTCAAGCAGGTCCGTCAGGGTCTTCCGAAGTACTAGGAGCTCGTCCCGCGACATGCTGTATAATGGCCCCCATGGGACCTTAGGCTGCTGACCATTTATGGTTTCAAGTTCAATAGCATGGTCGGTACCTGGCCCGCGTAGTGGTGGTAGTTGTTCTGCTGCCTGGTAGTCGAAGATGCTTAGGAACTCGTGGTAGTGACTTGGCAGCTTAGTCGCTGGATCCGTACGCTGCTTTACAGCTAGCGCCTTCGTAATATCGGCCATACTAGCCGAAAACACTTGTATGCCCTTTCGCTTCTGCTGGCTCTTCTGCCAGTAATGGAGTGCCGTAGCTGACACCTGTACAGCTGCATTCGCTTGTAGCCTGAAAAATGCCTCTTTACTACGTACAGTGGCACCTGTAATTCCGATTTTCATTTCTGAACGTGGTCCATTAATCCTAGCGTCTTGAGCCGTAATCCATGGCATTCCTAGGATCATATCGTAGTGCCCTATAGGCAGGATATATAGGAAAACCCTAGACTCTCTATATCCATCTAGGTCAAGCGTAATAACCGCAACCTCATTTACGGTCGAAGAGACTTTTCCGTCAAACCCTGTAACCTCCCGTGGCGTAATAGGCAGGCGCATTAGGTTGTTATTCCGGGCGAAGCGGGAGTCGCATAGTCCATAAGAAAGGCAGCCAGTGTCAATTAGTGTATTTGCAAATGAAATATCATTTACTAATGCCGATATAACAAATGGCTCGCCATCCATAGAGCTTTCAAAACGACTCCATGCCCTGCATAACTCCCTGTACAACCCCTGGGCGCGACTTTGGCCAGGGGTTACTCTTTTCCCGAATCGGAGTCCGTTTCCCATTCTTCCACTTCTTCCACTTGTGACTCTATAGCCTTAGCGCTAGCAGTAGAGGCTTTATTCTTTGAAGAAGCAGAGACTTGCGGCTTGCGTGGACGACTCTCTAGCTTAGCGTCCTGAAAGCCTTGGCGTCTGGGTGGGCCAGCTGGTTTGAAATGGCAGTCTGACACCCAGTGGTACATACTCCCGCAGCGTACGCAAGCGCCTTTCTCGCGTCTCTTCTGCCTTTCGGCTGGGGTAGCGCTAGTAGCGCGCTGCTCTTGTGACTGGCTAGGAGGGCCTCTTTTGGCGACTGCTGCTGTGACTGGCGTAGGCTCCCATTCCATTGTATCAGCAGAGGTTTGTGGGTTATACGGCTTCGGATAGCCGCCTGGGCGTGCTTGCTTTCGCCGGGAGTCCCATGCCTTCACTTCTTGTAGGTTGTCGGAAATGCGGCGTAATAGAGCCACATAGTCTGAATATAAGGCAGGCTCCTCCTGGGTGATTAGGTGCCCTCGAAGCTCGCGATTAATAGCGGCTCTCAGGTGGCCTTTACGCACCTGATCGTCCTATTTCCAACCCTGGGCTTCCAGGAGAGTCTGTTCAAACTCTTGTAAGAAGTCCCGGAAGTCTCTATTACCCTGGCGCATTGTATTGACTTTTGAGAGCGCCTTATTCTCCTTCTGTGGGTCGGCAAAGGCAAGGTCCAGCTGCTTTAGGAACTCTTCAAGTGTAAAAGCCTGGGTTGTTTTGACGGCGCTAATCCAAGGGTATATACGCCCTGCCGCTTTCCCTGTAAGTCGTCCGAAAGCGTACCAAATACGCTCCTTTTCAGTCCCGATAGCTCTAGCGTCAATTTCAAGCTTAGCTTCTAGGATACCTTTAAATTGAGGGTATAGCGACTCATTTTCGCCCGTAAACTGATTAGGGTGAGGGAGTGAGTGTTTTGGCTTCCGGATTAGGTCTTCTGGGTCTATAGTAGGGCCTGTTTTAGGTGTATATGGCTCCTGGTGTTCCGAGGTTCGCGTGCTATTAAGTGCTGCCTGTAATTGAGTGATCCCTTGTTCTAACCGCGTATTCGTTTCTTGTTGACTCCGTATAAAGGCTATTAGCCAATCCGGTATAGCGGAGGGTTGTGCTTCATTTGCCATGCTGCCTGGCTACTGGGAGTCGTAGGCTTACTTGTTGTTACTTATAGTACTTACTTATATATGTACGTGTACGTGTACGTGTACGTGTACGTATGCGTGTACGTGTGTGTGTACGTGTACGTGTACGTGTAGCGTATATCTACTTATACGTATATCGTGTGTATATAACTCTAGTCTGTAAGTGATAGATGAGAGTGACGCACTTCTACTGTGAGAGGCTAGACCTCGAATAACTCAAAAGGAATGGTTTCTGAAATTCAATTAAGAAGTGCGTAGAGAGCTCGTAAAAGCGCAGCTCCTACGGGGTCTTATATACATAAGAAGAGGCAACTAGAACCTTCTAGAAGTAATAGGATAGAGTGGCGTCGAACTGAATCGAATTCCACTCGTGGCTAGTGCTTAGCGAGAGTCTGTGCTTAGCGAGAGCTTTTAGCCCGAGCACACCCTAGGGTCCTAACCCTTACACTACTATACGGTATTAGAATTACGTATTACGGATCTTACGCTACTTGAAAGGTATACCTAGCTATACTATTCGCTATAGTAACTCGGAACGACTATAGGCCCTTAAGGGGTATTCTAACTCGGACTATACTAGCGACCTAGCTGACCGACTGTCGACTTATGAGTACATATTTAAGCTCTGTGAAGGATCTATTACTTAGACGTCGAAGAAGTAGCGGTTAATCTCTATATCGACTACCGAGGTAGAGTATATAGTACTTTGCTAGACAAGTAAGTAGGCTGTCTAGTATAGTAGGCTACTAGGAGATATTAGCTATTCGTAGTACTTGAAGGACGACTTTACGGTCCTACTTCTCTACGATAATCAGTTAGCGATTACGCTTACTAAGAACCTAGAGAACTATACCTGAAGTAAGTATATTAATATTTAATTCTACTATGTACGGCAGCTTATTACGTATAATAAGATCACAGTCGATTACTACCCTATAGCGTATATACTTACTAACGCACTTACAAAACCTCTACGACTATTAGTATTTAAGACATACGTAAAAGGAATGCTGTGGGAGGGATAAAGGACAAGAGGCTTACGCCTAGGTTTTTATACTAGCTAGGCTTTTCCTAGGAGCTACACAAAAAACTGCTTTTTACTTATATGGTTTTTGTAGAGTAGCTGTTATTAGATATAACCGTAAGGGGACTGTTAATAGGTACGGTGATATCTGTTATATTAAGCCACTTAAGGAGATATCGGTATGCCCGTCGGGCATGCCGAGGAAGAGTTTTTCGGTAAATAGATGCGGTAATTGCTACTGCAAAGTTGTATATATAATGTGCCTTCTGCTCTTGTAGAGCAAGGTATGGAATTCAAGTCTTTTACTCTTGCCCCCTGAAGTGCAGCATTGCAACAAAGACAACATGTGTTCTGGCAGTAAGAGGCCATGATATCATTGCGATAAGAGCAAGAGGCAAATGAAAGCTGGTTCCACCTGTGCCGCCTCTTCTAGATGCACATACTGCCCGATCCCCAGCGGTTTGTTGGATATCGACGGCGTTCCTGATATAATAGACATAGGTATAAGGTCGACGCAGGAGCCTGGCTTCATAGGCAAAGTTGCTCATTGATTGAAACGTACGGCGGTGATTCGAATTTCGTCGACTAAGGAATCATCGTCGCGAGTTATTAGTCGCCATTCCGATAAGCAGGTTATTGGGAAACCCTACCTCCATGGACGCTTGGAAATGTTTCATAAAGGGACCCGAAACTTCCACCAGACGATCATTGTCAACGCAGACATCATATTGTGCCGAAGCGTCTGTCCCCAAATGTAAAGGCTCGAACTTCGCTTTGCCCTCCAGCCATGTTCCGCAAGCTTTGACTTCTGCCTTGGCTTCGTCCCTTAAATATTTTACCTCTATGTGGGTTCCTTGGGGGGCACAGCTCTGTTAGATGTGAGCAACTAAAATACCGAGATGGTAACCAGGTCGTCTGAAAAGGGATTGGATTTTAGGGCTGTGGAAACGAGAAAGGGGGGTGTAAGAGTCTACCTCTTTGCCTGGCATTCCTACATGCTACAATATGCTTCTTCGTGGCAAAGATTTTCCTACTCGACCTTTTTTGAGCCTGAATATTGCTCGATAGTTGCACATGTCGATTTCTGTGAGCTCTAGTATCTGCTGTTTTTAATCCTCGTTAAGGAGGAAAGCCATCAGAATTTTGCCCCCACTTATCCTCCTATATTTACTCCAGTTTGATGAAGTCTAACAAGTCACGGATATGGATAGTCCCTCACGCATTCGTGTTTCCACTCCAAGTCTTAACCTTACAAGGCAACGCAGCTAAAGTCCTTGTATCCGTGCGGTTGCAGATTCGTGTACAAATATATGCAGACGTGCGTCTGCCACGTCAATCTATTAATTCGAGATATGGCCGACAATGCATAGGAAGTGTGCGGCGGCTTCATTTCAATTCGCAGCGAGAGCCAACCCAACCAACCCAATCTACAACCATTGGGCAAAAAGAACTCGCCACCAACACCTGAAAAAATTTTCACAGATCTCAGAGTGGGATCATGATGCTGGACACCATTAACAAGGACATTTATATCTAGAAGCAAGGCATCTCTGCTACAATCGCTCCAGCTACGTACACAGCTTGTGGCCTATATATGGCACGAGTATCTTAGTTTTCCTCGCAGATCTATTTGAGCGTGTGCAAGACGTACTGGCTCAATACCACGAGTATAATTTGCAAGTCACACTTCTTGTTAGTATCTCTCGCGATATTGAGCAGAACCCAGCCCTTCAAACTCAAGTGGTACAAGTACATCTTGACTCTCCAGTATATTCTTTGCTCTCCTGGCGTGAACAGAGCAAGATCATGGAACATCTGGAGAATTTGCATAGGAAGAATTTTGGATTGCTATTATTGGGTACAAGTACAGTGAACGCCAGCAAGTTATTGTGCACGCGAGACAAAAAAGAGAAGCTTCTCGGGCGTCAGTGGACATCTGGTGGGCTCGTTGAGTCACAAGTAAGCTCCCCGGGAAAATCACTAGCTATAAAGTTTCTTCCATTGAAATTGGTGTGGATATTTTATGCAGATAAAACAACCTTGGCTCTTTTCGGAACAACTCGAGCAAAAAGGTGAGAACCGAAACAGCAGAGCGCTTGGTCCAGCATCAGTCGCCGCAGAGAAAATGGCAGGGAAACCAAGTGATCCCGGACAGCCTAGTAAGAGGAGTTAGTACCACAGCCTAGAATAAGACGCAATAGAACTGATTTCTCTTATTCGCAGCGGCCTGCAACGTTTTTGGCACCATCAGCATCGAAGGGTCAGGCGAAGCTCATTTCGGGAACATCACCCAGTCCCTCACCAACAGAGGTTGCAGCAGCGATAATATCTATGTCGCGAACGAATTCAAACATACCACTATCAAAAGCGAGTTGTTGATAATTCACCAAGGGGATATAGGTGTAAGCATGGTGGGCAATAATTTTGGGCATATTGACATTAAAAGTATCAAAGTTGCACCCCTATTTGGAAACGTTGACACCATGGAGACAAAGAAAACCTGGGTTGAGGAGGTACAGGAGAGATATAAATAAATAATCAGAGGAACAAAGGACTTGCTTGACTACGTTCCTGACAGAAATCCTCAGTGGTTGTAGCCGGCCAGGAATAAAATAGAAATGTTTCTGGAACAGCCCGTATTCCTATCGTTTCAACTATGGCGATCCAATCAGAGAGATGACCTCCTTCTGTTGCTTAAACTTCTTGTGAATTTTCACATACAAAATTAAATGCTTGAATTCACGATCGCCCGTTAGTCTGATACATTACTTCTTTCTGTGCCAGCCTTACAGCAGTACTATATATACCAACCGATAAATTAAAGCAGTTCTCTTCTTGAATTTAGTATCAATCCTATAGTACATTAGTAAATACCAGGTGAAAACGCGAAATAATCTCGCTGCCATGGGCTACCGTCCTTATGCTAGCAAGGCCAAGTAAAACACGCTTCACTTAAGCTGAGTTAGAATCCCTGATAGGGGGGCAAGAATTAACACCTGTGCGTTATGCCCCCTACACACCTGGAGTCTCTTCTAAGTCTGCAGAGCTGAGATGAAGTCATTTCGAGACGAAGTCATGGCGTAGAGTGTGTTCCTCGATTCCGATGGATTTGCGACTGGGCCACGAAAATATATCGAGCGACGACGACGACAAAACACACGAAGCGGAGGCTTTTTCGACCTGAAAACAAGACCGCCCTCCTTGCGTAAGGGCATGCAGCCTGTATTCTTAGCTATAGCGTACTCCGATACGTGGGCGTACGAAGCAGAGTTTTCGCCTTTGGTGTTCTGCTTTCCGCGAAGAGCGTCAAGTTTCGACTTCTTTGACATGTATCGCAATAACCGACTTCTACGAGCCTCTCAATTCTTATGTCTACCTGCCCCCGGTTGCCATACCCTCCGCCGAGCAGTCATCCCTCTGTGTACAAGTAGGTTAAGTAGGATATTATTTATAATGGTTTAGAAATGGCGGGAGTTGAACGTGCGATAGGAAAGAGGTATGTACTAGGAGGAAGATAGATTAGATACTTCGGTTTTATGTAGGAAACCTACCATCCTTAAGACTAGATCTCTAATATCTCTTAGAGAAGAGTGAGGCTTGCTCTAGAAACTCTATTTACGGCTTACTCTAGAGCTTAATTATATTATAACTAGTTAAGTCGTCCTACTATCGTTTTTAACATATATTATATAAATAGGACGTCAAAAGAAAGAAAGAAAGAAAGAAATAATACGGTCTCTTTTATAACTCCTAATAGTATATCTAAATGAGGAAGTCTCTCGATAGAAAGTTAATACGGGAAAACCCGAGGGCGTAGGCCGATCTTATCGGTCGTAGCTATATAACTCTTTAGGACTTTTTACCAACTATTCCTTAAGCTTAGCTTAACCCTCTCACACGTCCTCTACCGTATTAGGATAGAGATCTGGGTAATACAAACATTTAAGATCTTACAGCGAGGGGGCTTATTATTTTCCTGAAATCTAGTATCCGAATTTCGGTAATATCTACGAACCATATTTATTCGTAGATGAAACCTTTGTATTCACTGAGTATACAAAATTATCGATAGAAAATTTACTGTATCACTCGATCTATCTAACGGAACGAGAGATAGCATATGTAATTGGTCAAGTGAATCGAAGATCACCCTTCCTCCGTTCTACCTTTCTTAACTTCGTAGGTCTTGGCTAGCATACGATTCATCTAGTCTAAGAAGCACGATCATCCAACAGCGAATATTCTCGTGTGTTTGAAAGGCGAGGAGGGTAGGATTGGTGAGAAGCCCGACGCAAAAGCACCATCTGGATCTAATTAAACGCGTTCAGATCCCAGGATGCGAGAGAGCACACTTCGGTAGATTTGAACTCCTTAGGGACGATGATATTACAGATGATAAATATGACTCGAGAGTCGCTACACTCCACGGATGTGGACTAGTCGGTAGAGGCGGACGTTTTTATGGAAGCTACAGCTTATATAATACTAGACGAGATTTTAGATATAAGTTTCCCCGATCTCTAATTCGTATTTTTACTAAAGCTTACTAGTATGTTTTTATACCTCGACCGAGGAGCGTGAAGATCTTAACACCTCTCTACGTGGGCTTATTTCCTAGGTTCGAATGACGTATCTCTAGATGAAGACGCTAGAAGGCTTACATTAAAGCTGCCATGTTTCCACTCCCTGAATTCTCCAAATCGGCATAATTCGCTGTTGGCCAGGCCGAGATGGAGTGACACGAGAGCCTTGAAATCTTCACGATGCTCATAGATCTAAAACAAGAAGTCCTCGCGTTGACTAGAATATGCTAACGGAAGAAGCACATTGTCCTCCTCGTCGAGGGCTTCTGCTAATGTTATTTTCCCATAGAGAAGTGGAAGGGTAGAGGAGACGTTCAGGAAGCGCCGATTCAGATTTTGGAGTCGCTTGTTCTTCTCTGTTGAGGTGCAAGGGACATCGTTAAACAGTGATCCTGTTACCTGTAGAAGGCATGATGCAGGAGATATGGTTAAGGGGAAATGAAAGGAGCTACGATAATTAATTTGATCCAGTGCCGCTATAGTAGAAATGGCATGCCGCTGCATTGTCCTGACCCTCAGGTACGAGATGACTCGCGGGATGAGGTTAGAATTTGAAAAAAAAATACAATTGGATTTCCTTAAAATTTTGGTAACAAATATACAAGGAACTTAATTATTTGCAAGTTGTCACGAGGCAAAAGATCGGTTCAGATCAATTAAGGCGGCTTCAAAAGTGGATCGTGGTAGATTTTTTATTGTGGTGAAATTTGACCTGCATCTATTTCCCGTCACCAACGTCTGATCTACGAAGTGACTCCATCACCAACTATTATCACCTTCTTGCCCTCGCGGCATCTCCAGTGCTTGACAACTGGCGAGTTGTGGTCTCATCAGTAAGCGATTTCGTGATGGTAGCCTTCGTCTTCCGAGCTTCCTCAGCTTTTTCTGCTGCTTGCTCCCGTTTCTGCTCCTCCTCGCTGGGCATTTTAGGATCTACGCATGTCATTATTTAGCGCCAAAAGGCGGTCGAAATGGCTTCTGTTACACATACTTAGTTGGATTACAGTAAGTTGTAAGAATGTTTGAATAGGGAGAAGAGCGCAAATGGGGGAGAATAGGAGATTGTGATGTTTTCCTTTGAGAAAGAGTTCTCTTTATGCCTGTTGGGGATAACTAGAAGGGTCGATGAAGTAAAAGTTGTATGCATGGTGCATAAAGTAGTAGTACAGTAAGCAAAGCATCAATAATGCAAGCACCAACGGGAAGGAAGCCAAACATGCACGAATCCAGAATCGCAGATACAATATGTCACAATGGTGCTTGGCAACGGGCTCGTCTAGAGGCTTTGAAGATATGTTTGCTTACTTCCTCAAATTTCAAATTGTCTGTATATTCCGCGAGTCCGTTTGCATTTCAATTATCGAATAAGATGCAATATTTCGACCCTTTTATGCATCCATCCGCTGCTAAACCTTACACCCGTGCTATTTGCAGTAGCCGTCACCGCATGCACTTGAGCGAGCGAGCAAGCCCTCTACTACCAAACTTGTTGCCGTTCCTTAATAATGACAGAGTTTGTGTGCTTGCTTGTTGCCAGAGTTCTTCCGCCAGCCAATAAATTAACTCACTATCATGTTCTCAAGTTTGCTCACGCTCATTGGATGAGCTTCTCTTTTACGCAAAAAACATTTAGTCTCGTTTGGAGAGCCACGGTCTCTCCCCCCTTGCCACCATGTGGCTTTTTCTGCGTCTCGTTGAAAGGGTAAAACAACGATCCTCACCCCAAGAGCATTCTCGGGGGTTCATAGTTATAGAAAGATGTCAGTTCCCCATACTTGTACACAATTCTGAATCACAAAAGCTCACATTGCATTTTGAGTTGTAATTATGACCCTAAATTGGCCTATCTCCATACTTGCTCTGTTCGGCTTAATATTGATCTTACTGCGACGATTACAATCATTTTATCAGAATTTCATCGTCAGGGTTACAACTGCGCACGATGCTAGCATCCTACTTCAGCACTCCGATCTTTCAAGCAGAGCAAAACCAAATCGACGACTTGTGGATGCCTTCGGCATCAGAAATGCGTTCACCACAATCGATGAGTGCTTTCACAGAGACTCTGTTTCCGAAATTAAGTCTCAACTCCGTATGTCTGGCGAGAATGACTGGATCAAGGTTTCTAGTCAGGCCAAGAGCCTTGTCACTTCGCTGAAGTCACCAGCCGAAAAAATCGAGGACCTTGGACCACTTGAAGAACTTGTCCAGAACTTCGTCTTTCGGGTGACCCTTAGTCACTTCTTTAAGGGAACACCTGAAATATCGGACGACTTTGTCAATTACCTCGCCTCCTCCATCAATTCTCTCTGGAACGCGTCTAAGACATGTGCTAGCGTCTCACAAGAGGAAGTACTCAAAAAATCTAGGAATGAGCTATTAAAATGCCTCTCTCATATATTTGGCCTATGTCCGCCGCTAGATCACCTCGGTGATGAGAGGAACCCTCTCAACAAACTTCTGCCCGCGTACGAAACCATGTGGCGGGTAGTTCTCCGCTGCTTCATTGAAGTCAAGTTCAAGTCGACAGACAAAACCATACATGTGGCTCTTCTCAAATTCTTCGAAAAGCCGACTCAGGAACAATTCGAAGCAGCCACTCCACAAGGTGTGTCTGCAAAGGCCATCGTCCTCGAAACCCTACGACTTTACCCCCCTACTCGAAGAATTCATCGCTTCACTGAACCAATCGGAGTCTCATCCTTTTTACTCCATGCGCTCTGGTTGGTAACTCGACTCGTCAACTTCAATGCCGGGGTGCCGAACAAAAAGGCCCATCACGCAATCGATGTAGAATATCTTCACCGCGATCCCGTCACATGGGGTGAGGACTCCCTTGAGTTCAATCCTTCTCGAATAAAACATATGAAAAAGCCTGCATTCATGCCCTTCGGTAAGGGGCCATATATCTGTCCGGCTGGAAACACCTTTGCACCGATGATGATCGGTATATGCGTCGGAGCACTGCTGGATGGGTTTCAAGATGTTGGGCCGAAGGTATGGAGATTGGTGGACGAGAAAAAGCTTGAGGTAGACTTCAGTGCGCGCCCAGCTCCACTAGGCAATGGGAGGGAAGGGCTGCCGATTTGGAGCCTGGCTCAGATGAATGTATGAAGCAGACTTGCATGATGCGACCTGTATTTGATATCGCTAGCGTGTTGTTTTATTGATATGTCGGCTTCAGGTTTTCGCTTCATGTACTACTCTAATGGGAGTCTCTATATCGAGGGGTTCGCTTAATGAGAACACCCAATTAACCAAAATGTACTAATTTACTTTACTGATTGTAATTCAAAAATTGGAAAATTGTATGCTCAATCTCCTATTACTTTCTTTCTTCTCAAGCTACGCTTAAATAAGTTTACAAAATTGTACACATATGATCATTCATATTAATATTTGGTCACGTGTCTCGGAATTTCTCTGCTCCCGTCGCCAACTGTGCCGTCCTCAATTCCAGCCATAGGAACACAGCAAACAACGACAATTTCAATTTTAACTGTTAGATATTCGGCCTGAAGATCTTGCAACCTCCTCCTTTTGAAGTTCATTCTTCGAACGATCAACATCTCTTTGCCCTACTCTTTTCCTTTTCACCGCCTCCTCTGACTCGTCCAAACTTTCGCGTCCCACAGCTTTCGACATCCGAGGCACCGCAGAAAACTCAATCGCGATCACCAACTCAACAGACAATCATCAGTCTCACAATCTTCGTGATGGTTACAAATTGAGCGACAAAGGCGCACGTTTCTTCTTCAATGGCTGAAAACCGACTGCCCATGTGACCATGCAAGTATCGAACACATCTCACGATACCAACCAATGAAGCATAAATGCACAGTGCTTACTAGCGGGGCAAGCAAGCCAACATCCGTCCACACCATCTTCTGCTTGACTCCATCTCTCAATCCTCGGGGTCTCGGCAATTGTGTTGGAAGAGCGGGCGTCAAAACTTGTCAAGTCCAACTTTTCTTAGGACGGAGAAAGTTATAATTCAGCTCGATCCTCTTCAACAGAAAGCCCTTCGGAGGGTGAATTGCAGTTGGTCAGAAGCATGACATATCCCCTCCTCGACCGTACCAAAGATGATATCAGACTAGTATCCTTCACCGTCCCCGATGATCCGGGCATGTCAATTAGGTGCACCACAAGCACCACAAGTCTCAGTACGGCCATAAAATCGAAATTCAAGGCTCTATCTCATATCGCGGAGAACCATGGAGGTGGCCGCCGAACACTAATACTCAATGGTGAGAGAACATGGGTAGCGACAGACCTAGACACGGCGTTGCGCATGCTCCACAATCATGAACAGAATCTAGTATGGGTAGACGCTCTTTGTACCAACCAAAACGATGAGGTGGAGAAAGTCCAGCAAGCGAATCTTATGCCTCGAATATTTGCTCAAGCAGATGTAGTATTCGCTTATGTTGGCGACTCCTCAAGATGGACAAATTCGGCATTTTTGTTCATGCAAACGTGGGCAAAACTGGACTGTGATTTCGAGGACGTAGAGCAGATTCAAAACCTTGCTAAAAAGCCGGAGCTGTGGAAAAGACAGACATGGCAACAGGTAGATGATCTGTTCTACTTGCCGTTCTGGACTCAGAGATGGGCTTTACAAGAACTTGTGCTTGCTCGAAGCGCTTTCTTTTTGTGCGGGAAGAAGAAGATCGCCTTTGGTGATATAGAGAGAGCAATTGAGATATGGGAACTCCTGAAAGAGACCGGTCGTGCCAGTCTTATGCAGAAATACGCTTTTGCAATCACACCCGCAAAGGCAGCATCGAAAACGCTTCACTTGCATCTGAACTTACGGTCACGCCGAGGCAAGACTAGAGACGGGTTACAAAAGCTCAACCTCGCCGAGTTGTGTCGAAATATCGACATCTCAGAATACACCCAAGATGAATTGTACGCTCTTTCGAGAGTAGGTGAAAATTGTAGCGGTGGAATAGAGGACGAGAAGTCTGTGAGACAGATGCTGATCGACTTTGCAGCAAAAGTTATAAACGATTCTGATGATCTTAGTATCTTGGAAGTGGCAGGGATAGCCGACAAAAATCCCACTGAGAGATTTGATCTTCCTTCATGGGCGCCTACGTGGAAGAGAGGGCGGTGCCTTCCTTTACCAAAGCTTTACAATGCTTCGGGACATTCCAAAGCAACTTGCTACTTCGGAGAGGATGAATCACTAGGCCAACAAAACAGGAGCCGCTTCTTTGCAACTGGAGTGAAGTGTGGGACGGTTCTCGAAGTTGATTCGGCGGAAAATATGGTGAAGTGCCCTGCTCAAATTCTAGGAGGGGAATTTGCACAATACAGAGTGCACGAGAAACACCCGACAGGCATTCCGGTGATTCAAGCGATTTTCCGGACGATGCTGCTTGATCAGAATCCAGGTTTCGGACGTAGGTTGAACCATTGTGACAACCACTTCTTCGACCTTGCCGCAGGATTCCTATTTATGTTGCAGCTCGTGGACCAGGCTAAATCCGAGGATCTAATGGAGATGGTGAAGAACTATAATCTGACTGTAGATAGTGAGGGCGTCTTACCCGATTTTGCAGAGTCGTTCTCACGATATCGACACCGGAAGAAGGACAATCAGCATATGAGGGAGCTCTGGCAAATGAGAGATATTCTCCGGCCATTCTTAGGACCAACGTTTATCCCATTGACCGAGATCAGCACGACAATTGTGTGGCCAAATGAACACAATCGACAACGAGGCGGTGCGAACTTGCGGCCATTCCTTGTAGAAGCTTCCAAATGCTTGAAAGGGAGATGTATGTTCTCGCTCAACCAAGGATACTTCGGAGTCGGTCCTATGGGAATGCAGTCCAAGGATATTGTCTCCGTCATCTGGGGATGCGATACGCCTGTGGTTTTGAGGAAGGTGGAAGACTATTATGTGCTTGTTGGGCCATGCTTCGTCCTGGGTCTGATGGATGGAGAAGCGAACAAGATGGTCCAGGAGGGCACGAAGAGGAAGAGGGTGTTCAGTCTGAGATAGGAGACATTGCAGCACAAGTATTCGCAGTTCTTATTTTAGCTGGAGGAAGCAAATTGTGATGGCTCTGCGGACTTGCAGCTCTTGAGGAAGATGAGCGAGGTTGATTGCTAGGAAAGGCTGTACCTAGACACGGCGATTAATCACTATCAATAATAGCATCATGGAATCCTCTACGACAATAGCACCTTTCAATTCCGATATCGCATGGCAGGTCGTCGGACCCGAGGTTTTACAAATCGAGCTCAAAGTTTCCGAGCGAATCGAAATTCCCCGCGCCTTAAGGCACAGGCCAATTATGAATCAACAATTTGAGGCTCCGAAGCTTAAGCAGTTAACAAGCCGTTAAAGTTCCATCCTCGACACTCGACGCTCGACGCTAACCACCAATAGTATTACTCGCAGTATGTGATTGGCCAATAACTGGCATAACCCTGCTCGCTAACGCATCGCTCCCGCTTAGCCTAACCCCTTTTCGTATTCATCTTCTCAGTCTAACCGCATGTCGTATCTTGAAGCGCTAACAATGCGAGGGCTTCTTGTCATTGGGTTATTCAAAGGCTGTCAGCGGGAATTGTTAATATATGGATTACGTCGTGGTTGTAGGTCCCATGCTTACGACCTTGATGCCGTGAAGGATGTCTGGATGGGGAGATGGATGATATGTCCGTTATGTCCTGTGTAAGAAAGGAAATTGTGATGGAAATCACTTTGAGGGAGATGGTGTATATAACATGGTCTTGCGCCCTCCTGTATCCGAATCATCCAAGCATCACAAAGCACAATTCAAGCAGTAGTTCAAGATCCTCACTTTAACTCATTTATCGGAACTCTCACATTCTATCATTTTAATTCGTTCCTCTGCCACAAACGCCCCCAATATGCGTGTCTTCGTTACCGGTGCCACCTCTTACGTCGGCAGCAAAGTTGTCGAGGAACTCCTTGCCCATGGCCACCAAGTCCTCGGTCTCGTCCGCTCAGACAAGTCTGCTGCCCTCCTCTCTTCCACCGGGGCTGGCGGGGTCCGCGGCACTCTCACCGACCTCGATGTCCTCAAGAAGTCTGCCGGTGAATGCGGCGGCGTCATCCACTTAGCCTTCAACCACGACTTCACCAAATTCGCCGCATCTTGCGCCGAAGAACTCAAAGCCATCGAGACAATTGGCGAGGCCCTCAAGGGGTCCAACAAACCCTTCATCACTACCTCTGGTACCTTGGCAGCCCACGTGAAGGAGCCGAATCAGGTTGCTACTGAAGATGATAGAATCACCGATCCCACCAAAACACCAACGAGTCCAAGGATCTGGAGTGAAATTAAGACGATTGATCTCGTGAAAGAGGGCGTGAGAGCGATGGTTGTCAGACTGAGTCCCACCACGCATGGAGATGGGGATAAGGGCTTTGTTCCCAAATTGATCGGGACCGCGAAAACAACGGGGGTCTCAGCATACATTGGAGATGGCACCAACGTCTGGCCCGCTGGTCACAGACTCGACGCCGCACCTCTCTACCGTCTCGCATTGGAAAAGGGGAAAGCGGGTAGTATCTACCACAACGTTGGCGATCAGGCGATCCAGATCAAGCAGATTGCAGAAATCATTGGCCGCAAGTTGAATGTGCCCGTAGAGTCGAAAACGCCGGAGGAAGCAGGGAAGCATTTTGGATTTCTGGCGTGGCCGTTGGAGATGAATAATCCGACATCGAGCCTGAAGACGCAGGAGTCGCTGGGGTGGAAGCCCGTGCAGGTTGGGTTGATTGAGGATCTGGAGAACGGGGGTTGGTATTTTAGCACGGAGGCGTTGGAGAGCATGAAGTCTGGCGACGATTATAGTAACAATAAGTGATGAGGAAGAGATTCATAGTCCTTGTGTTCATAGATGCGAATCGTTGTTGCAGAGAGGATCATGCTAAAGTATTACTCAGTCTCCATAACTGAAAACCTGGTCCCCTTATTTAAAGAGGTGGTCATGGGACTTGCATCCGAAATGCATCGATGCGAACTTGAAAACCTCGCGACGCTCCTAAGCGAGAAGCGAGTATATTTCTCGTTTCCACACTAGTGTGCTAGTCGATGAGCAGCAAAATCCCTGGGCTCTTCCGAAAAGGAAGCGCTAATGTATGAGCCTCGACAACCGGCGAAGCGAAGGTGTATTCGCTTAAAAGCGACATTCCGAACCCCTCGTAATGATTTTAAGCGAAGATCAAGCTTATTTCTCGCACATTGCTTGGGTGTAAATTTTGATAGAGCTGAAGGGGCTTCAGGTTTGTGACTGGTGTAGTATCCACTCAACATCTTTCACTCACCATTTTTCGGGAAAATTGATTCTTGGGACCGGACGAGGACTAAGCCAACGCAGAATAGATAGGTGTAGCTTGGGAGGGAGAACTCTCGGCAGAATTCGAGTATTTGTTTTGACACCAGAATCACGCCAACACATATGACCCTTTTCAAGCGGCAAAACATACCACTTCCTGAGCTCGAACTCGTGTTCGACTTCATCGCGGCAATCTCAAATCTGGCTTGCTTAACTCTGGTTCTCGTATGATGAAGGAACATACATTGAGGCTCGCCGATCTCGTGAACGACCTTACCACCCGAGCGTCACAACCTTTCCAGCGGAGTTGAGATCGCAAGGAGTACTCGTTGAGGCAATAGAGCTCCAAGTTTGTGTGTTCTAACCCAAGTCAATTTACAGGCATAGGAAAAACCCAAGGCCTTCAAGGTGCTGAGATAACAGTCCCATGTCTTCATATTGAAGAAGTAAACCAACTATTTGGGCATTAGAGCTAATACATTACCACCGATTAAACCGAGCATACTCATATGCATCGTCGCCACGCTCTTCCCACTCATATTTAGGATTGGTAGAGGCTTCTCGACCTGCAGCGACCTTTACTCCAGTGAAATCTGCGGCCACGAAAGAATCGAAAGATCCCATGATCACCATGCCCCTCGGTTCGCCGAAGACGATCTCACATCGGTCGTTATCATTTTGAATCTCGCCTTCTCCCGTCTCCTCCCCACGCCACAGAAAAGTCCATTTCTTGTGTTTTCTTGACGGAAGTCTCACAGTCGTGAGGAGGAAATTGCTCGGATCATTATCTCCTTTCTCAGATTCCTTGCCATCAGAGTCAGGATCATCCACTAAATCTCCCTCGGAATCGTCTCGAGTCCGCTTTCTTGAGGTAGGCTGCTTGGTGGTAGATGTCTGAGATTTGTCTCCTGGCTGCTTCTCAAACCGTATGACGCCAGTGACTACACCAAAATCAAATGTTGCGAATAGTTGACTTTCAGCGCCACTGCCAGTGGCAAAGATTTCTAATCCAAGATCTTTGTGGTCCCATTGTGCCGTGATCTCTGGGCACACAATCTCGTACATCCCAGTGACGTTCCAATCTTTGCATTTTCCAGTGGAATCTCGAATTTGCTTTTGGTTTTCCTTGATCGCATCTTTATGCTTGTGTTCAGCTTGCTTAATTCCCTGCTTGACTTTGGTCCATTCTTTGTTTCCCTTGAATTCGCTGCTCGACAGGCCAATAATCAGAATGCAGGTATGATCTTCGGTCCGCTGCGGGTGGCCCTTTGGAAAGTCTAGTTGCTCGTGCCAATTTCCTTTCCTCAATGCTCCTCAGAATGAGGCTTCTCAACATCCATGAAGCTACCTCGGCCTTCAGAAACAAGGGTTCCACGCTCGTCTTGCCCGCTCCAAAATGTTCATCCAACAATCGACCACAATTCATATAGGCCTTCTTATCTACGGAAGCACTGATCCATTCCCTATCACGCTTTTTGTCTGCATCATGACGCTTCTTATCCTCCCTCTTGGTATATGCTTTAACCAATCTCTCTTCTACCTGCTTCAGTTCGGGTGTCATGGAAGTTGTCGGTGCAGATCGCAGTCGTGCTTGGTAGACCGTGGGATCAGCAACGCGGCCTTGAATACGGATGCCTCTGAAGGTGCATTGCGCTTTCCACCACGAGAGTGATTGTTTCGATATGTAAGGTTGCCGTAACAAAATCTAATTAGTCTTTCCCCTAAGTGGTTCGAGGAGTGGGAGATATCGAGAAACGTCCAACTCAAATAGGTGGTCATGGATCAGAATGCCGAAGTCTTCGCATTTAACTTTGAGGTTTCCAACCTTCTCGAAAATATCGTTGGACATAGTGTAGGGCCTAACAGGAATTGGTGTATGAGGTCCGCGCGTAACTGAGTGACCGCTAGCGCGTCAGCCCGACCTCGGAATAATCGAAATTACCCATATAAAGCGCGCGATTCC
>MU251896.1:0-20054 GCA_019669835.1 Amylocarpus encephaloides
ACCTTCTATAGTAAAGGGTATATAATCGTTCCTAGGCTTCTATAACTTCTATAGACGATTTATTAGAAATTATAGAGTGATCGTAAAGCCTCTAATAGCTCTTACTTATAATAGCGTACTATTTAATTTCGATAACTACTATTATCACGTATTCTAGACTCTAAAAGATGCCCTCACTTCCGCGCTCTTACTCTAGTACTATAACTTAAAGCTAGAAAGTATACTAGAGACCGACGCTTTAGACGGGGTAATTATAGAAATTTTCTTATAGAAGTATAGCGAGCACTAGTTACCTATAGCCTACTTTTCGAAGACTATAGCCCTAGCTAAGTGTAATTACGAAATCTACGACAAGGAAATACTAGCTATTATTAAATCCTTAAAGAAATAAAGGCCGGAGCTTAAGCGTACAGCCTAGCGCATTTAGATTTATATAGACTATAAGGCTCTTAAGTACTTTATAACCTCGAAGAACCTAAACACGCGCTAAGCTCGCTAGGTAGAAGCTTTAGTAGAATACTACTTTATTATTAAATATCGCCCTACTAAAGAGAACACACGTACGGATACCCTAACGAGGCGAACAGAGGAAACAGAGGCCTAGGATTTAGTAAAGAAGGCTGACCGGCTACGTTAACTACTTCGAAATAACTAGATTAATCCCCTGATTTTACGTCCCGACTCTACTTCTACTAGCTAGGCTCTAATTAACTCCTTAAATATAACCTCTCTTTCCTCTAGAACGTCGATAATTAACCGAATCCTAACTACTAACCGTACCTCTAAGTTACTTACAGCTGTTCGTTAATAAGTAGAAGCTGACGTAGAGAGTCCCTTTACCCTAGAAAATAGACTGTTACTATACTACGACCGTCTTATAGTTTCTAACTTCTAGAACTTACGTACGTACTTAATCTGTGAGACTTATAACTAAGTATCTACCGCTCACCCGGGACGTTAGAAAACTCATAAAATACTAGCTGTATACTACTACTAGAAAGGTATATAAAAGGACATTTAATAGTATTATTAGAACTATTATAACTACCGCCGCTTAAGTAGCCTACGGGACAAGACGCCTAGACTACTTTAACCACTCCCTATTCTAGACCGCCTCTAGTAGTATATTATAATAGACTTTTATAGCTTTTTAAAGGACAAGTCAGAGTACGACAACGTGTTTATAGTAGTCGACCGACTCTTAAAACAGGCTATATCTATCTCTTATTATAAGATAGTTATAGTAGAGGATATAGTAAGACTCTATATTTACTACGTGTATCGCTACTATAGTACTACTAAGTTAATTGTTTTAGACCGTGGACCTTAGTTTATCTTAGCCTTCTAGAAAGAGTTTAACCGTGTACTTAGAACTTAGCTAAGGCTTTCTACTACCTACTACCTATAGATAGACGGACAGACCGAAATAATAAACTAGTACCTAGAACAAAGGCTACGCTCATTTATTAGCTACTACTAAGACAATTAGGTAGAGCTACTACCTATAATAGACTATACCTAGCTCACGCTACTACATAACTCGCTTAGCTAAATGAGCCTATTCGAAGTACTATACGAATACCCGGCTCGTACTTCTTTTAACTAAGATACACCTATTATAGCCTCGTCCGACCGAATAAGCGTAGAGAAGATAAGAGCGCTTACTAATCGTATAAAGAATATATAGGAGGCTACGAAACGAGGGCTCTCTTTAACTCACGAGCGTATAAAAGCCTCCGCTAATAAGTACTGTCGCCTAGTAGATTTTAGAGTAGGAGACTTTGTCTAGCTTACTAAGAAACACTTACGTATAGAGAGGCCTAGCCGTAAGCTCGACTTTTTAGAGGCTGACTTATATAAGATTATCTAGTAAGTAGGTAACACTTTTAAGCTTTAACTATCTAATTTAATAAAAATCCATCTAGTCTTCTCCTCTAATAGATTACGTAAGGCTTTTTAGAATCCTTTACTAGGCTAAAGTAATCTAGAGCTACCGTCTATTAATATCATAGGCGACGATAAGTAGGAAATTTAAGAAATCCTTATAAGTAAAGGACGATAACACCTCTACTACTGTGTTAAATGACTAAACTAAGACGAAGACCTATAGTAGTATCCTACGTCTAACTACAAATACGCCCCTTACAAAGTGAGAGACTTCTACCTAGCTAACCTAACTCGACCTAGCCTACTAGCTCGCTTATACGACTAGTTAAATGCTTAGGAAGGTAGAAGAGACGATTATAATAATTTAGATAGTAACCTAATTATAGATACTCGGTCGAGGACGACCTTCTTTAAAAGGGGGGGTACTATTACAGAGTTAAAGGAACTAGGGGCCGAGTACGTGTAGTACGTGACACGTGCGTACTAGTATCTTATATTTAAGCTTCCGTTCCTCTAGAACTCTCTTCTCTTCTTACTTTGTTATTCGCTTAATATAGTAGTTTCCGTTTAACTTTATATTTATTATAGTAAGTAGTAGTTCACTCTATACGGTTACACTTACTAATCGTATAAAGGATACACAGGAGGCTACGAAACGAGGGCTCTCTTTAACTCACAAGCGTATAAAAGCCTCCGCTAACAAGTACTATCGCCTAGTAGATTTTAGAGTAGGAGACTTTATCTAGCTTACTAAGAAACACTTACGTATAGAGAGGCCTAGCCGTAAGCTCGACTTTCTAGAGGCTAGCCTATATAAGATTATCTAGTAAGTAGGTAACGCTTTTAAGCTCTAACTATCTAATTTAATAAAAATCCATCTAGTCTTCTCCTCTAATAGATTACGTAAGACTTCTTAGAATCCTTTACTAGGCTAAAGTAATCTAGAGCTACCGTCTATTAATATTATAGGCGACGATAAGTGAGAAATTTAAGAAATCCTTATAAGTAAAGGACGATAACACCTCTACTACCGTGTTAAATAGCTAAACCGAGACGAAGACCTATAGTAGTATCCTACGTCTAACTATAAATACGCCCCTCACAAAGTGAGAGACTTCTACCTAGCTAACCTAACTCGACCTAGCCCGCTAGCTCGCTTATACGACTAGTTAAATACTTGGGAAGGTGGAAGAGACGATTATAATAATTTAGATAGTAACCTAATTATAAATACTCGGTCGAGGACGACCTTCTTTAAAAGGGGGGGTACTATTACGGAGTTAGAGGAACTAGGGGCCGAGTACGTGTAGTACGTAGTACGTACGTACTAGTATCTTATATTTAAGCTTCCGTTCCTCTAGAACTCTCTTCTCTCCTCACTTTATTATTCGCTTAATATAGTAGTTTCCGTTTAACTTCGTATTTATTATAGTAAGTAGTGGTTCACTCTACACGGTTACACTTAAGCGAAAATAATAGTTAAATTATAAAAGATTTTAAATCTAGAAGAAAGGACTATTATTTAAAGAGTACTTAAGCTAGAATCCTAAGGATTTCCTATATAAATTAGTAGTATTAAAGATATAACAAATTTACTTTATCGCGAATATAACGTATTACTAGTTAGAAAGAACTAGGCCGAAAACTTTATTTATCGATAACTAGAGCTCTAGATATAAAAAAAACGTTTATACGATAACTAGAGGGTATTATGTAAGGATCTAGAGAAGATTTGGGCTTAGTTTCGGCTTGTGGCTAATTTTACAGCTAAATTTAGGATACGTGTCGAGGATATATATAACTTTGACGAGGCCGGGTTTTTAATAGGTATTCTTAGTACAACTACTGTTATAACTAGCTTAGATCGTACGACCAAGCCTAAACTAGTCCAGACTAGTAATCGAGAGTAGGTGATAGTGATTCAGGGCATTAATTCACAGGGCTAGGCTGTCCCGCCATTTATTGTTTTTAAGGGCAAATGACATCTGGCTTCCTAGTACGAAAAACAGAATTTTCCAGCTAGTTAGAGGATTACTATCTCTGAAAATGGCTAGATAACAAATGAAGTCACTCTAGAATGGCTTAAGCACTTTGAGAAGTTTACTCGTACGAAGACAGTAGGCACTTACCGTCTCCTAGTCCTAGATGGCCATAAAAGTCACTACTCGGCCGACTTCGAGGAATACTGTCGTACGAGTAACATTCTCACACTCTATATACTAGCCCATTTATCTCACCTACTCCAGCCTTTAGATATCGGGTGTTTTAGGCCTTTAAAGAAAGCATATAGTCGACAAATTAAGAATCTCGTTCAGACCCGAATTACCTATGTCAGTAAGAAAGCCTTTATACCTGCATTTGTGGAAGCATTCAAAGCTACTATAACTAAGAAAAACATCCAGGGAGGTTTTAGGGGTGCTAGGCTTGTACTATACGACCCTGAGATAGTGATATCTCAGCTAGATATTAGGTTATCTACTCCGACACCTGAAAATTCCTGTCCAGCGACCTCCCATTTATAGGTCTCCAAAACCCCACAGACCACAAAGGACGTAAGTTCACAGACAACTCTAATTAAGTAAAGGATCATACGATATTATAGTAGCTCTCCAACTCCTATTTTAGAGGCCATGGACCTATTTGCGAAGGGTACAGCTAAGGTTATATAGGAAAACATACTTTTAAGGACAGAGCTTGAAAGGGTCTAAAAGGCTAATAATAAACTAAGCCGTCGCCGCCGTATAAAGCGACAGTTAATCTAGTAAGGAGGAACCCTAGATCTACAAGATATCTAAGAGTTAGAGACTTAGGCCGATGTTCAGAGCCAAATTCTTAAGGAAGAAGGCCAAAGTAGAGGAAAGAAGAGATAGAGTGAATCATATAATCGGCGCTATGGAGGCTGTGGACAGGCTGGTCATAATAAACGAACCTGCCAGGGTAGTAGAGCTGCTTCGTACGATTTAGAATATGTATTGTAGTAGTAATTTAAAGCTCTAGTTGTAATTTTATCTATAGTTGTATAATAGAGATTTAGGTTGGGTGGCCCACTCGCTTAGGTGGCTCACTCGCTTGTGCCGCATGTTATACTAAATATAAATATAAGAGGATTTATATTCTAGCTAGCTAGTATAAAAGATATAGCTAATTTTATACTAGAATCTTTAGAGAGATATTATATTAAAAAGCTCTAGGTATATTAATTTATAAAATAATATTAATATACTAAGTTCTTAAGTTTTTAGTGTTTTTAGCCTGTGCGTAAAGAATTCTAACGGCCCCTGTTGCTCCACATGGAAAACAAGGACTCACGAATAGCGAACCATCATCCAAACTGTCGTCAACCTTGTAAACGAGGCGAGCCGTTACGTCTACACAGTAAGCGATTACGCTGTACCCACTCCTCGAAGGCGCTAAGCCGCTACCCGCCCTGTGCCTGTCAAGGGGGATTAAGCGAACCAGTAGAAGGGCCGACAGGGACACCACGCCCAAGAAATAGTAGTCAGAACATTAACATCCATTTGCCTGCTGAGCCGTCGCTCATGAGTTCAAACGAGAAGTTTTACAACGTTGTAGCTGGCCCTGATGTCTGATTTCGGAGGCATGTCATCCATGAGATAAGCCGAGCCATTGGGAGTGGTTGGTGAGGCTAAAAGCTTGCTTGAGTGGGGGGTCGAAGATAAACTTACGCTGAGTACTCCGTATCAGATACCTGCTTTGAGGGGTACTCTACTAGTCCGACGCTCGAACTTGTGCTGCTGAGATAGTTGCTACTGTCATAATGGCAGGGAAGCGAATGTTGGGTTGACATGGACACCGTCGCCGACTTCTTCGTCTTGGATAAGGAGTATGTCTCGTATTCTTGGGCGTAATTCATCGAGCGATCAGGAGTAAAAATATATTTTCCACGTCTAGTGTCTACCTCCGTACTTCTCAAACCGAGGAATCGATACACATGCAGCCGAGCCATCACTTATAGTTTATGAGGCTAAGCGAGTGGGTAGGAGTTGCGCAGATTTTCTCTCAGCCAATTGTAGGTTAGGTTTAAAACAGTGTCGCCCTAGGGACCCCATCGAGTCATAGGTTACGTGGGCGGCCGAAGAAGTTGGCCGCAATTATGCTTGTGCACCAGACTCAGTCTCAGAAATTATGGATGCTCCCTTTTCATGTCGAGTCGTTGAGGCAAAGCGCCAATGCTAAGTAGTCAAGCGATAATACGTGTGTTTTAGTACGCTATGCGTACATTATTTTTCATATCGTCATCACAGGAATCCTAATTGGAAGTCAATATTGTCTCTTAAACAAATTGAAAAAAATACTTACATGGTGTCTCGTGAATTTCCACACTTTATCGAACCATGCTCACTCTGGCAAACTCAAGGGGCGATATGACACTCATTGTTGCGAGATACGCCACATTCAGCTGTTTTCAAACTCCCGATCTTGATCCTACCTCCCTAGTCTCACACAGCAAGGTCTCGCTTCGAGGGGGGGGGGGGGCTAGGAATCCCCCATATGACGACCCTGATGGACCAACACCAAGCGTCATATACGAAATCATCCCCTTGGTGCTATCATCGCCATCCAACGGCACCACATAGAAAATGGGGTTGTAGCCGTCAATGATCTCTTCAGCATAGATAGAATCAATAGCGTTCGTGGTCCGGTTGATCTCAGTGTGGTAACCATAGGGCTCTAACGCTATAGATAAGATAAATAAATTTCGTCAAATACAACTATTGAAGCCTATAAAAGTCTTCCACCTCATGTATGACAGCTCAGTAAAAGGGGTCTCATAGAGGAGACACTCGCTGAATATATGGGTATATTAGAGTCATATGCAAATGTATAAAACCGTCTTCTGTACATTTGTCTCCCTTTCTTTCTTCGTGTAGAATATACACAGCATTTAACTATAAATCTATTAGCGTAGTAGATTATTGAAGCTTTTCACAGTATTATCAATGAGAATACTAAGCTAGAGGGAAGAGGGAAGAAAACCAAATTACAAAGTACGGGCGAGGTTTATATACCTTCTAGTAGGTGAAACCAATGGATAGCGTCTTTGACGTGGCAAGCACCTAAACAAGGACTTTCGTAGCTGTTCCATATGATCATGTCTATTGAAGACCACCAATTACAAGACAGTACACCAATTATCTCTCTCCATGGCGCAATTAGAATTTCTGATTTCTTTTTTTTTTTTTTTTTTTTTTAAATATAAGCTTAATGATGGTCTCCTGCCTATTTGTAGCAGCCTATAAGAATAGCGCCCGGTTGTGTCACGGCAATGTATAGGCGTATACTAATCAATGAAGCTATGAATTCGAAGAGGTAGAACTAAGGAAATACGTCTAGAGTACACAAGATTTGGAATTTTATAGGGGATGCCGGTCACGTAGCAAAGCTACCTGATTGTGTAGGCACAGCCCTTTACAGGCTGTACTCATTGTCTTTTAATTGGTCTCGACCCCGCCTGCCTCAAGCAAGAGCTTAACGACGGCCTTATGCCCATTCCTAGTAGCCCATGACAATGGCGTCCGACTATATATGTCTTTTAATTCGACCTCGGCCTTGCCTGTCTCTAGTAAGAGCTTAACGACGGCCTTATGCCCATTCTCAGCAGCCCATGATAATGGCGTCCGACTACTATTGTCTTTTGAGACGACCTCGGCCTTGCCTGTCTCTAGCAAAAGCTTAATAACGGCCTCATTCCCATTTCTAGTAGCCCATGACAATGGCGTCCGACTATATATATCCTTTGAGTCGACCTCGACCTTGCCTGTCTCTAGTAAAAGCTTAATGACGGCCTCATTCCTATTTCCAGTAGCCCATGACAATGGCGTCCGACTATATATATCCTTTGAGTCGATCTCGACCTTGCCTGTCTCTAGTAAGAGCTTAATGACGGCCTCATGCCCATTCTCAGCAGCCCATGACAGTGGCGTCCCACTACTATTGTCTTTTGAGTCGGGCTCGGTGGCGTCACTAAGCAGCAACTGTATTATGGCTTCAATTCCAAAGTATGCCGCCAAATTCCACCCCTTTATCTGTCTTCTAATTCCCTCTCCAAAGCCCGAATCTGTTGAGTAATCCACAAACGCAAACAACCTTTGGCTAGATGCGTAAACATTAGCTTCGTTCCTTAGAAATTTCGTGATTGCCTGGCCTAATGCTTGACCTGAAACTGATGCTTGACCTGAACCTGTAGCTTTACGAGCATGGTGCCCCCAATTTTGTGCAGCGTATACAAAGAATTCATTTGACAGCAAACGTTCTTCAAAATCCTCGTCTGTTTTACAAAACCCTTGCTTAAAGTTATCGAAAGAAAGGTAAGTTATACAGTTTGCCGTGATATCAGCCTCCGCCTCCGGGAACCAATGGTTTTGCGTTTTCTGGAAGTATTCCTGAGCCGTATAGTGGACTAAGCGGACAATCTTACTCTCCTCATCAATAGTAACTAGCCCAGCACACATAGAGATCATGTCTTCAACTTCAGGGAGGTTGTCTTTGTCGATTTCCAAGTCACCATCTTCTACTGCAATAGCTTCTTGAAGTTCTATTACAGTAAGAGGTCTTCTTGCGCAGGTGATCCATAACAAAACTTTCTTGGCTAGTAGCATTAAGCCTGCTTTCTGCCCATTGATTCTTTCCATTGCTTGCTTATATGCCAAAGATAGTACTTCGAGCTTCCTTTCCTCGCTAGACCCTGGAGTTTGCTTCTGGAACTGTTTTAGTGAGCTTCTCACAGCCCTTGGTGTTGTTTTGTCCTCTAACGAGCCAAGATAGAGCTGTGCTAACAGAAACCTTAGGTAATATTAGTAGAAGATCCCCGGATTTGGAGTAAGGCACCTACATTCCCTCAACGCCCCTTGTAATTTCAGTCTTGATTTCTTCTTGTAAATCTTGTTGTTTTGGGCGTAAGACAAATTTTGGTAGCTGGGACATATGGCCATCTATATACTTCCTTACATCGTTATCGCTAGCAAGGATTTCAAGTGAAGGACATCCTTTAAATTGCTTCTCAATGTCTATAATCGGCCGAGAGGCCGCAAACAGTTTTGCTTTAGTCTTGGCTTGAAGGTTGAAAACGGTCGACAGAAACCTTGCCCGGTCTTCGATGCATTCATCTAGTGCATCAATAATAATATAAACTCTTGAAAAATCCGTAACAACGGAATCCAAAGCCTTTGAAATATCGTCAAGTAGAGGTCGCGTTCGTTTATTCTTGTGTTGGTCATAGAGAAGTTTCACACTATCCGGTACCGAGGGACGCTTGGAGTAACTGCCTTAGCAAACTTGCAATCAAGTCTACTGGCTTCTGTTCGTGCTGCCGCCGGAAGTTGCAATAAATATACCCAATCCCAATATTTGGGTCATTCTGGAACCTGGTCCGGAGATAGTCGATCACAATTGACGTAGGAACCGTCTTCCCTGCCCCCTGAATTCCTGGGCAGAATAACGTCTGCTTGTCGGTTTCTAGCCACGTCTGAAACTCGACCGAGTCTAGAAGCCATTGACCTGTTCCTTCCTGTCGCCGAGCAATAAAGTCGTTCTGCCGAGTATCGTAGTCAATCGGGGTGATCCAATCAAGGATAGCTTGATTGGTTTCATCTTTTTGGTGCCGTACTAACTCATCCACGTCGTCTCGAGTATGAACCATGTTATCTCGAGTAAATCGTCCGTAAAATTCTAGTAGAAACGAAATGTTTGTACTAATACGGTCTCGAAGCTCTTTGATGTCTTCCGGTTTCCAATTGAGCCTCTTCCACGCTCTTTTAAGCCCTTTCTTAACACCTTCACTTTCAGAACTGAGCTCGCCATATTCCTCGTGTATTTTTTGTAGCGCTTGAAGAACCGCTCGGCAGCTCTTTCAATGTTGTCCAAGTCGCTCCTCTGGTTTTGGTTAAGCCCTTGTTTTGGAAAGGCAACTTCGACGTCTAGAAGGACACGAGAGAGATGTTAGATACTATTGAATATAATAATTAGCGGAGATCAGATTCTTTTTTGAATATCGCACTCCTTGGATATAGCCTCAAATTGATCCGACGCACCCACATATCCCTTCCGGACCTTGTTGGCAAGCCCTATTACCACGACGAAATCGCCCACACCAAAACCAAAGGTCATGGTGAATGATCTTGCTTAGTATCTATACTAAAGGAAGATAAGATGGCAGAGAGAGTATTGTTGTACTGGAAGACGAAACATGTCGTTTGCGTTCGGCTTCACGAGGCTGACTTTGATACCTGGGCTAACTTTTCAGGCATAGCTGCATAAGCCATGTTACATTTCCAAAATCTAGTCTTCTGTTTGGCTAATGATCTATGGGGTACTTGCTTGAATGTGCAACTCAATTACACATTCTAACATAGTATATCATAATATAAATACAAGACATATTATCCTAAGCTGTCTCTTTACTGTATAGGGTTAATAGATAATACATCTGAAAAAACCCTCCTCATAAGGTTACTGCGCTTTTTTAAGCAACACGTGGGGCCGAATATTCATAGAGAGTGTTTAGGGCGAAGCCGGTTTCGAAGTTTACTGTATTGGCCATTTTGACCATGTACTCTGTTGGAATTTCGGGCATTTGACCGGGAGATGTATTGAGTCACGTGTACTAATATTTCAGTATATACTGTCAGGACTCAGATATGTAAGGCCTTAATCATACGGCTGAGGGCTATTTATACTACTGTAAGGTGGCCTCAAACCTCCACCCCTCCTGAGAACAAATACATCAAGACAAGAACGACAACCATCGAGAACACTCAACCAATACATTTGACATCTGTTAGCCACTATAACGTAATAGTGGTTAACGTGGTTTATCACCGAGCGAGACATATCACCGAGCGAGACACTTTTCCCTACTTCCTTACCTACTACCTAAGACACGCGTTTTCTTAATAACTAATTATGTAAATTCAAACAAACGAAGCACGAATTATCCTAACTATGGAAGCAGTCCGATCGTCCTCTAAAATAAGTATTCGAAGAGCTGCTAAGCTCTATAGTGTGCCTCATAGTACACTTGCTTATCGAATAGCCGGCCGAACTCCTCGCACCGAAACTAAGGCTAATTGTCACAACCTGACCGAACTCGAGGAGGAGGTGATTGTTCGATATATACTTGATCTAGATATAAGAGGATTTGCGCCCCGGCTTGCTAGTGTTAAAGATATGGCGAATTATATACTTAAATCGAGGGGGGGAAAACGCGTCGGTAAGTTCTGGGCGTATCGATTCGTATAACGTCGACCGGAATTAAAGACGCGTTTTAATCGCGTTTACGACTTTCAAAGAGCCTTATACGAAGATCTAGAGCTTATTAGCGCGTGGTTTCGACTTATGGAGAATATGCGGGCGAAATATAGTGTTTTAGATTACGACTTTTATAACTTCGACGAGACGGGCTTTATGATGGGCATCATTAGCCCAGCTATGGTTGTTACACGCGCCGATTGACGTGGTAGAGGTAAGATAGTTTAGCCAGGCAATCGAGAATGGGCCACGGCAATTGCTTATATCAATGGCGAAGGTGGGAGTATTCCTCCATTTCTTATAGTTTAAGGGAAATGTCACCTCGCTAGTTGGTATACTAAAGGCGGCCTCCCTGATAACTAGGTGGTCAAAACTACAAGTAATAGATGGACCGACAATGAGACAGGCCTAGAATGACTATAACACTTCGATAAACATACTCGTGGTTACACGAAAGGGTCATATCGAATGCTAGTGTTAGATGGGCATGAGAGTCACGAATCAGCTACATTTTAAGAGTATTATAAAGCTAATAATATTATTACTCTTTGCCTACCTCCTCATTCCTCTCACTTAACCTAGCCACTCGACGTTAGATGTTTTAGTGTTCTTAAACATATGTACAGGCGTCAAATTAAGACCTTTATTAAAGCTTATATTAACCACATCACTAAGGTCGAGTTCTTTTTAGCTTTTCACGTAGCTTATAAGCGATTAATAACAACTTAAAATACGTAGGCTGGATTCCGTGAAGCTAGCTTAGTGCCTTTTAATCCCTAGGCTATAATATTAAAGCTTAATGTCAGATTACGAACTCCTACGCCTACTAGACCCTCTGCGAACACCGACCCTTAGGTCTCCTAGACACCTCATAACCTAACCGACGCTCTTTCATAGACTACTCTTATACAAAATCGTATTACACGTTATTAAGAAAGCTCCCTAACCCCTATTTTCGAGACTATAGCCGTATTAGCTAAAGGCACAGAGCTTTTAGCTTATGAGATAACTTTATTATTAGCCGAAGTCCGTACCCTTCGTAAGGCAAATGAAGCACTTAGTAAGCGCCGTAGGGCTAAAAAGACTCGGGTCCGTTAAGGAGGTACACTTACTATAGAGGATACGTAGGACGTATTAGCCTAAAAGGAGGCAGAGGAACAGGCTCGACGCGACAAGCGTTCTGAGGGGGGAAGGTAAAATAAGGGGCAACCCTCTAGGCGACGGTGTAGCACTTACGGAAAGACTGGTCATAATACACGAACTTGTTAAGAGGTTGTAGATATATCTAGTTTATTAGATTCTGAGTAGTTTTAATTAATATAATATATTATGGTAGTTTAATAATATTTCGAAGTAGGTAGGGTGGGGAAAGTGTCTCGCTCGGTGATATGTCTCGCTCGGTGATAAACCACGTTATATGAGTCACTTATTTCCTTAGTAATTATTACAAATTATCGGTAAGGTGGTAAAGAAGATTCTGGAGGATATTAAAACCTGATTAGTCAGGCAGTCGCTCTCTATATAAAGACTCGCTTGTCCCTGTATTATAGAGGGCAGTCCCTTTTAAATGTTTCTTGAGAAATACTCTCTTTACCCTACCCCAGAAACCAAATTCTGACTCCTGCATAAGGCTCTCAACATCCTTATTTGAGTGATTTGTAATGGATTAGCTAATACGCTAATGTGGTATTTAACCACTTTAGGTGGCCTCAACTCTACAATCTCCATTCTCTCGATAAAACTGACATATAAAAACACCGTTCGTACATTTACTCTCAACCCTTTTCTTTCTTTCTTCACATAAAATATACATACTGTAGAATTCGCCTATAACAGCATTGACTTAGTAGATTATTAAAGCCTTTCACTTGATCATTTGGGTCAGCTGTTTTCAGTGTCAATACCAAAAATCCCTTTTCTTTTTTTTTCTACGCGGCGAAACCGATTCTGCAAGTGACTGTAACAAATGAAATATAAGACATTTCAGAAACATTTGATCAACCACGCGTCGTCTTAGGCATCCAGCCGAGATTTAGGAGTGGTTGGCTCGACAACCTTGATGTATCGTCGCTTAATTGGGGTGTGGACGGAGGTGGGTTTTACCTCTGGACAACGTCGCGGATGTGCTAATAATAAGTGGCAGGGTGGGGCTTGCCAAGTAGCAGCTTTTACTTACATACAACCCACATGGTTCAGAGATATTCGCGGTGCCGTCTTCAACTAGTAATAACTGGCAAGTCAGCATTGCGATTGGAACAAGGAAATTTTCAAAGGATGAATGTTAACGAACATGTTGCAGGCACAAATTTCCCATATATGGTTGCCCCTTCAAGTTGTGTGATTCTGTGCAATCCACTGGGACTGGAGATGTTTATTTACAGCTGATCAAAATCTCGTGAAACGTCAGGGCACTCACGTTGGGTTGCAAAGTCTTAGCCCTTCCTGAATAATAGCATTCAGATGGGAGTTCTTTGAGAGCCGAGAGCCTGATAGTCCCCTCACTTGGAAACATCTGGCGTAGCTCTGACTTGAGGCGTTCTTGTTTCACAGGGTTGTTGACCAGATAGTTAGTTTTGCCGCTAATTACTCTGGCTGTCGTTTCGATCCCAGCGACCATGATCACACTTGCTATGGCCTGGAGCTTAGTTACTTACTGTCAATCCTTTGATGCCACTCTCATCCCTCTTGATCCCGGATATGATTTCTGATCTTTCATCTTTGAGATCAATCCTTCGCTCTAACTTATTTTCCGTGTATTTGAAGTGCCCCTCCTTTTAGCTGCAGTCAACGTTGATAGACATGAGACCGTTTCGAGTGTTCCCAACCGTGTGGTCTCAGATTTAAAGCATTTAAATACACTAGTATCGGCTGACAGTTGATGTTACAAGCGAGCTGGCCTATCGACGATGATGACCAAACGGTCCATGCAAAGTGGCTGACGGCATCGGGTAGCTGCAATCTCCTGCAAGTCGGAAGCAAGTACCGGTACGTAGTACTGTAAGGAAACCGATCCTTTGAATGCACTGCGGCTCGGCCTAGGTGGTGTGATGAAGCCCCGGGATGCTAAATAGTCGTGTTGCGCAACACAACCTTGAATAAGATCAATCCGTGGAGAAGCTTGCCTTACATGTTGTGTATCAAAGAATCGAAGTTACTGCTTGGCAGCTCGTGAATATTAGTAAATATAGGAAGCCTTGCTACCCAATTTCTGTGATGGTGATTAGTTATAACACTTGCTCGTCGTGAAAAGTACTTAGTACCAACATCATTTCCATTTGTAAAATCTTCTTTCTCGAACTATGAGCTATAGCTCAATTGAGTTCGTAGTTATGGTAAACATTGCGTGCATTACCTAATGAGCAGAATTGCAACCTTTGCTCATCCCTCCATGCATTCCTCCCCAGCCCCAACCTTGATAAACACTGCTAAATTGCTAAATTTCAAAGCTTTTTGGCCCTGATTCTTTTAAATTATAATACCTTCATCGGATGAAGGACGGAGCGCCGGCTCCGAGCCCGTTCAGGGGACACAAATTGCTTCCAGTTCACTCTCACATTGTGTCCTGTTAGATCTGCCGTTTTCCATACTACTTCGACTATGCCCCGCATAGTTTCCACATTTCCAATTCTCCTTTCGCCTTGCATCTTCTCGAACACGCCAAGGATCAAGATTCTCTGTTCATTGCTCGTTACTTCCAAAGCAATCATGAACAGTGGCCAAGGACTGGTACATATTTGAAGCGTTCCTAAGACTTCTAAATCCCGGATGACTAGGGATTTCATGTTCGGTGAGTCTGCCGGAGGATATAGAACTGAGTTGTGGGGATATATGAAGCTCCTAGACGATATAAATCTGCTGTTGTCAGGATCTGGGCTTCTTCAAGAGCTGGGCCGGGAGATTCTTGAACGATGAGGTACCTTTGTTGGAGGTTCTCTAGCTGCAGAATTATCTTCTCTTGCCATAGCTCATATTCAATAGGAAGTTCGTACGATGGCGGCTGCTCAATGATGTATATATGCAAGATGATTCGCTAACATCGCCTTACAAATACTCACGATAGAGCTCTATGGAGTTCCGACTAGTAGACGAAGGCACCTAGTCTCCCCCATCCTTCGGAACCCTTCCCTTCGCAACTTCATGATGCCTCGGGCACCCTGCAAGTAAAAAACTTCCTCTCTACTCAAAATATTTGGCAACCCTTTGACAGTGATAGAAAGTAATGATTCATCACCACATAAATGGTCTTGTCGTCCGAATGAGGTTCCAGCTCTTTGCTCCACTCTCAGCCATGCTGATACCAAGCCAGAACCACCCATCAAACCTCCCAATTTAAAGGACTAAAGTAATAATTACCATTGGGATTTCTACCCACTATCATTATACCATTTACTCAAGTTCGTCAAGTCAATATGTCTTTGCAAGTTCGGCTTCCTAGTCATCCTCGTCAAGTCCTCGGGCCACTGGAGAGGACAATGAACTGTGCGTACAAGCAGATAACGGTGGAAAGTATCGGAACATACTTGCGAATTACCCTTGTTGCTTGTGAAAATTCGTGTTACTCAGTATAATCGTCGGCGGTAGGAGATATCTGAGGTCATCTCATCTCGTTGTGCTACTGTTCGCTTGTTTTCTAGCACAGGAAAAAGGTACTTACTCCTCACGCTTTGAGTCAGCGCGCGGCATTGGCAGGCCGATTAACTGTGCGCTTCGTTTATCACTGTCTTGTCACCACTGATGATCAATCTTAAGACTGGGAGGATGTGGAAATACGATACTCCTGACAATACTCCAGGCAACAACTAAACAAAAAGGAATTTGTATTGAATCATTCATGCTCCAGATGCATTAGGTGCAAGGATTAGGCATGAACTGTCGTTCTATGATGGAAAATGGAGACTGCCGAAGAGATGAATTAGCCGAAGTAAGGGGGGCAATACCTCCTAACAAGAATCTCGGTCCGTCTCTTGCATCTAAGCCCTCCTCATCTTCAAACAACTAATAAACTCATCTCCGGGTCTCAAAAGAGTAAGGGACTTCTTCTGCACGGAGGCTGTGTTTCATGGTTGCGATCGTGGGGCGGAGGCGGGGCGAGGGAGCACAAAGGGATAGATGAGCGGGTAACACAACTGGATGTTGGTTGGCTTATAACTCTTTCGAAAGGTTTCATCGGGTCGCTGCTTCGAATTGCCAAGCTACTGATGTCTGAGTCTCAATCTCATGCAGTTGGTGTTTGCTGGCTTTGCATCTCCCTGTTTGCCAAATGACTCCTGATAGGGAAGCTCAAGCTGGGGAACTTTTCACCTCTTTCCTTCGTGTCTTATAACCCCCCGAGTAATTCGTCTCCTTTCAGATATTGTGGCACGCTCGTTTCTTGTCCCTCGCTTGTTGATCTCGACTATGCTGATCAACGATACAATACTGGCACAGTTGCCAGCGGCAGTCCCTCCGCCAGGTGTTACAGCCAACTTTGTCAACCTGATTTCTGCTGGCTACCCGACCTTTATAATCATCGGAATTTGTGCCCCGTTGATCACTATTCTAGTCTGGGGAAAGTTTTACACAAAAGTAGTGGTTATGAAGAAATATGGCTGGGAAGAGTGTATGTCGACCCCGATCGTACTTTCGTCCATCTGCAGATCGTAGCTAAGCACAGAAACAGATACTACTATACTCGCATGGGTAGGTTTGCTTCTTATCTGGGAATTCAAGTGAGATATTTAATTGATATACAGGCATTGTATGTTGCAGAATTACTAAGCTTACATCTTGGAAAGCGCGACTGTGTCGAGTTTGATGCGCTTAATATATAGCGTAAAGGTGTTGAGTAGCAACGATAAAAGTTGGGATTGGATAACCATAGTATTTGGGTGGTATGTCCACGCGACTCTTAGCATACTTCCTGACTAACAAGAGCCAGCCAGGCTGAACTGACCTCCGGCATGCTGGTATCATGTCTCCCTTCAGTCCCTCGACTCTTCCAGAATTTGCGGACAAAATGTACATCGAGGTCATCAGCCTTGAGAAGTTGGCCCTCGAACCAGCAACGTTCCAACACTGCCAAAAAGCAAAGAGTCCCTGGTCCGTATGATACCATCTCGGAATGCAACACGTCAATTGAAGGAGAAGTTCCTGGAGAGAGCTTCTTACTAGTATAGGCAGGCGCAACTAGAATTCGTTAAAGCTATGGACAAAGTTAATTAGAACGGTTTGGTAGCTTTGGCGGGTTGAAAAGTGTGCGCGTTTTCGAATACAATGTCTCAAGGTCAGATCATCTTATAATTGGATTATCGAGGTCAAGAATCCGTCCTTCGTATAATAATGCAACAAATGAGAAGGGCATATTACCACACAGCGCTTCTTTTCCTAGAATCTTCCAACTCCGATGCACGCGTCCCATACTGCACTGCCAACCCTCCATACGTCCCAACAATTTGATCTGCGCTTAGATCTTGACCATATGGGAGCAATGGCATTGCCTGTATAGTGTCGACAGGAGACAAACTCAGTTCCCTCTTTCAATTCCATCACCACCAAATCAACATCAAGGTCATGGCTACCGAAAGATCTCAACACCAACGCCGGCAGCAAGCCATATTCATAACGACTCTTAAAAAGTAAGGCCCGTGCTCACTTGGACAGTAGGGAATCTCTGCCTCGAACTGGATGCCCCGTCTCTATCCTCGACGAGAGTGTAGTCGACTAGGAACAAGTGTTCGTGAAGAGGAGCCCCAGATTAGAGTGATGCTTTGTACCCAATCAACCGATATTCCAGGAGCACGAACCTAGTGGCCGTGGCTCGTTGAAGAAGAGGCGAAGCTGCGAAAGCAGCCCCGACTATCACATAAAACGATTTAGTAAACTTCGACTCGATGAACAATCGCTTGTTCCATCTATAGGGCCGTAGGAGCAGGTCTCTTATTCGGCGAAGGTTTGCGGCCTGCAACCAATTGACGGCGACCACAATAGAGAGGAAGGAGGTAGCCGAGTAGAAGATGAATTGTTGCCGACAGAATGGCAAGTATCGCGGAAGGCCGTAGTTTCCAAGTACTTGATGGCTTCCCATCAGATATCACAACTACAATCACATTAGTAATTATGCAGGGGCACAACGACCCCACGGCCAAAGAGATCTAAGGTTTTTGCTTTCGCGCCCCGGACGGCGGTTGACAGGAACTAGACAATACTGCATATTTTCCATACTTCAAAGGGGGTCGACTGAGAATCAAACTCGTCTCCAGTCCAGCAAATCGTGACAGTACCTTACATTTCTTTGATAAGACCTCTAGGATGAGAGTGCAAGGTCGGCACTCGACTCGCAAACCTCAGCTCGAGGACGAGTTCAATAGAACGTGGTCACACAACAGTCTGTGTTTCTCCGGGTTTAAGATGATTGGGAGAAATATTAGCTAAGAAAGACTGCCAGTTGAAAAGGTTAAAACAAACGAAGGAATTTGCCATTTCAAACCCGTTTTAACAAGTGGTGCCGGCATCTGTCCACTAGACTAAATGGCGAAAGAAAAAAGGAAATAAGGCCAAGATAATTGAACGTAAGAACAGCTTTTTGCGTTACAGGGCGGTTGCATAACCCGATATTAAGTACTTCATTAAGGAAACAAAGGAAAAACTCCGCTTGTCCCTAACATAAGAATTGGAATCGAAACCTTCGACACTCTCACTTCTTACTCCCGTGTACAATAATCTTCCCTTTCGCGTGTCCTGTCTGTAGCTTTTCAAACGCCTTAGGCGCATCCTCAAACTCGAAAGTGCTATCAATCACAGCCTTCACTTTTCCGTCGAGTATCCATCTAGCAAGTTGAGAATAGTCCTCAGTTTTTGCTTTGACAACCACCAAATGGAACGTGCGACGTCTAGGTGTAGGCAGATGGCAACATATGGTCCTCCAAACAATCATGCTGATATTGTGTATACTCGACGTGGCGGCAACTTGAGCAAAGCATCCTGTCGATTTCAAAAAGGTGTCGCAGCTGTTATAAAGAGCGTCGCTTCCAACGTTATCAATCGCCAAGTCAAACACTTGTCCCATTTTCTTCAATTCGGGAATGATGGCCAGAGTTCTGTAGTCTAAGACTTCGTCCGCACCAACCTGTCGACACAACTCGGTGTTGGTTGTGGAGCAAGTTGTCGTTACATGTGCGCCGAGAGCTTTGGCAATCTGAATGGCCCATGTTCCAACTCCTCCGCTGCCTCCATTAATGAAGACTTTTGACCCAGGCTTGACTGTTCCTGCATCTAAGGCTCTCATGGCTGTACCCATCGCACATCCTAGAGCAGCAGCATGATCGGGATCAATGCCTTCTGGCAATGGGGCACATGCCGTCGTGCTAACAACGATGTATTGACCAAGCGTGCCATATGTAGATATCATCGGTAATGAACCAAACACTAATTCGCCTTTTGTATGTGTGGAATTCGTCGAGTGCTTCTCAACGACACGACCGCAGAAGTCGAGACCCGGACTCCCATTCTTTTCCATGAGGAGTTTCCTTACGAGCCATCCTCCCAATATTTTGTGGTCGAGGGGGTTGAGGGCGGCGGTGATTACTTCGACGAGGAGCTGATGTTTGGATAATGCAGATTGCAGCGGCGCGATAGCATCTTCTTTGAGAACTATTGAGGTCGTGGTGGCATACTTCCACGCTTTCATCGTTGTAGCCATGATTCGATAAATAGTGAGGTTTCGACAGCTGTGACTAGAGGAGATTGGCGATTTATGAAGGGAGCATGCTTACTCTCTACAGGGTGTATTGATTGTAAAAACGAGGTTAGCGCCACAGCAGATCCACAAATAGCCTGACTGTAAAATCAGCTGTTCTAACCCAAATAATCAGCTGTTCATGCTGCTTTAAATATAATCTATTTCACTGTTCTATATTCTTATT